>BMAV01015189.1:0-45401 GCA_019973955.1 Trichonephila inaurata madagascariensis
AAGGTTTTAAATATCGTGATACTTTCAGGAAAATTTTTCGACTGAAATATTACAGTCATTTATTTTCAGATTGTAAGCACATCCCCTATGTCACATGTTCAGGTACTGTTAAGCCTCAAAATATACATATCACGATTTAAGAGAATCATTTATTTAAAACAATTACTTGAAATGGTGGATTCAACTCAAGAAAGAAATACGATACGTGATGAAAAAATTTTGAAATAGAATGCAAAAAAAGAATAATTTGAATATGTTATTTGTAACTTCTACCCAAATTATTTTTCTGATTTAAAATGTATCATTATTGATTCCATTTATAAAAATTTATCCATAAACAAAAAATTCTACAACATGATGTCGCATCAAAAAGATTCAGTATTAATTACATTTGCATCATATTTGAATAAAAGTGTTAAACAGAAATTGGCGCTTAGGACAAAGTATGTCAAGGAAAGATATTTCCTGTTAATATTCCTCGCATGCATAAAAAAATTGTTTTAATTCTTAATTTAGAATTAATATAGCGTTTAAAACAGGAATCCCATTTCATTCTATGCATACAGGCATTGATAAAGAAAAAAAATTTTAATATTAAGAGGAAAAACTATTAGTTAGTGTAAAAAGATCCGTAGTTAAAAAAAAAGGACGTTACTCAAAAAGAAATTTCAATAAATAAAAACGCAAATTTTCAAAGTTGACAAGATTTGATCTGATTGTTTATCAACGTCACACAATTACACTCGGTCTATTGGCGCTAGACCTCGTAATTTGGTATTCCGGTCAAGTGACGAGAATTACACATGAGCTGGTACCCCACTCTTCAAACTTCCCCTCGCACCAACTTGAGGATTTTGAGCCTTGCCAGATTTAATGTGCATCATCCATTCTACGCAGCAGGTCTTGTTGATGATCCGACAAAAACTACGGGTAATAAGTTTGGGACCATTGTGAGAGGTTCTCACCTCTCTCTTGAGCACTTAGATATGTAGGATGTAAGGATGAAACACTAGCCATGATCCAATTAATCTATTTATTGATCACACAAAATAATGACACAAATTCAATTAATAATAGAAAGAGAATGTCTCGGTGCAAACCGCGAAAGTGGAACAACGACGAAATACACAAATGATTAGGTGACTATCAAACTCGTTCCTTACTTTATATAGGATTTAATCTATTATCTAATTTAATTTAATATTGAACGAATGGTAATAGAGGCCCCCCCGGCCGTAGAACAAGTAAGGGGTCTGACTGCTACCTCGGTGAAGGAAGGACGTGAAAATCAGCCGCCCCCTCGGTGGAGGGGCCCACGAGTGTCCACCAATGCTAAATTCCGTAGCATTTGTATTGTCTTAACTGTTTTATGTATTTGTAACTGTTGGGTCAATTTGAAAGTATAACCATAAAATTATTTGAGCAGCCGCCGGTGTTATTTTTTTAGTACACGTTATAAAATGGCGCCCAGCGAGTTGGCACGAAGAGAAGTTAATTTTAATAGGACGCGTCTAACGAAATTTTCCTCAATATTCTGAACTGCTAGTTCATAAAGAATTTCTAAAAAGTGAGCCAGCGTAGCTGCCGGCTACGAAGAAATTTTGGGATTGTATATATTTCCTTACCGGGAAATTTGATAAGTTTTACTGTACATTTCCTACCGGGAAATTTGATGTTTTTTGATTGTACATTTCCTACCGGGAAATTTGATGTTTTTGATTGTACATTTCCTACCGGGAAATTTGATGTTTTGATTGTATATTTCCTACCGGGAAATTTGATATTTTAGATTGCATCCGTCTTCATGGTGCATCAGATAAGTTATTCCATCTTCGAAGTAGGGGGAGAAGTCATTCCAGTGATACCTCTCAGAAGAAAAAGGAAGACCCAGGAACGACACTTGCTGGTTCCTCATCGAGGACGATACCTAGGAAACCAGAGGGGAGTGTAACGAATGGTAAATAGAGCGCCCTCTCCTGGCCGTATGAAACAAGTAAGGAGTCTGACTGCTACCTCGGTGGCTGAAGGCTGACGTGCGAAAGTCAGCCAGCCACCTCGGTGGAGGCCGACGTGCTGCGTCCACCAATGCTAAATTCCGTAGCATTTGTATTGTCTAACTGCTTTTATGTATTTGTAACTGTGTGCTCACTAGAAAGTATAACCAATTAAAATTATTTGAGCTAGCCGCCGGTGTTATTTCTTGGAGTACACGTTATGTAAAATGTATGCCCAGCGAGTTGGCAATTTAGAAGAGGAAGTTAATTTTAATAGACTGCTAGTCTAACGAAATTATCCTCAATATTCTGAACTGCTAGTTCATAAAGAAATTTTAAAAAGTGAGTTTCTGGAAGTGTAGCTGCTGCCATGAAGAAATTTTTGGATTGTATATTTCCTACCGAAATTTGATGTTTTTGATTGTACATTTCCTAACCGGGAAATTTGATGTTTTTGATTGTACATTTCCTACCGGGAAATTTGATGTTTTGATTGTACATTTCCTACCGGGAAATTTGATGTTTTGATTGTATATTTCCTTACCGGGAATGGATATTTTAGATTGCATCCGTCTTCTCATGGTGCATCAGATAAGTTATTCCATCTTCAAAGTAGGGGGAGAAGTCATTCCAGTGTGATACCTCTCAGAAGAAAAAGGAAGACCCAGGAACGACAATTCTTTAAGCTGGTTCCTCATCGAGGACGATACCTAGAACCAGAGGGGAGTGTAACGAATGGTAATAGAGCGCCTCTCCTGGCTACGTATGAACAAGTAAGAGTCTGACTGTTACCCTCGGTGAAGGAAGGATTTAAAGTCAGCCAGCCACCTCGGTGGGAGGGCCTATCGTGCCAGTGTCCACCAATGCTAAATTCGTAGCATTTGTATTGTCTTAACTGTTTTTATGTATTTGTAACTGTGTGCTCAATTAGAAAGTATAACCAATTAAAATTATTTGAGCTAGCCGCCGGTGTTATTTTTGAGTACACGTTATAATATTAATTTAACATCAGTGATAAATCGTCCCTTTAAATCTTTCCCCTAATAAGTATTTAATCACAATAATGATACCTGTCAGTAACAATCTCACCTGACTTCTGGTTTACATCCACTCCTATTTTCCGTCTAGCTAGAAAATCTCGACTATATATAGCAAACTTAATTTACATATCACGATTTCTTCTTCAGAAGGGTTGGTTGTGAATAACGCGAATTGATAACCCAAAGAATTCCCAAGAAGGTTAGAAAAAGGTACGTAAATAGATCCTTCACACCATGACCACTCTGCTACCACGGTCACTTAAAGTTGACAAATTAAATATGTTACGGGTTCTATCAGTGGTTCTATAAGCGATTAGTACCAGTGGGAAGTTGCTGAAAATGTTGATGCCTAGCCAATCAGAGACTTCATCTCGCCCGAGATCAAGTCTCTGTTTGGCTAGACGCTTAAACGCTCGAAGCTGACAGCCTTGGTGTGAATGCAGCTTTAATCCTCGTGGAGAAATTCTTCTTTAACAACTGTGGTTTGTAAAACCGCCTTCTGTAGAGGGAACTTGATTTTATGCTAATTAAACCCTGGCAATGGGTGTGTTGAGTTAGTCCTTACGCTGTCATTCAAGTGAGTTGAAAGAATTGCCTTTCGGAAATGTGGAAGTAAGAAAGAAGAAGTTTTAAAGTAGACTATATAGCAACCTAGTAGAGATCCGACATGTACTCTATCGTGGGATCATAAGCAGATAAGTGTTTAATTGATTGCCTTATAAGATTAAGTTAGGAAACTAATTTAGATTGCTCCCACGGGCTAGAATCTTTAATTGATCATAAGCTGATTAATCTGAAATAAAATGATTTTTGTAACAATTTCTGATTCTTCAATGCCCCAAACTACACCTGCAGCCTCCGGATTGCGACAAATATAACTTATTAATTACTTTTCCTTCTTTCAGATGCTTCTCTATGAAATTTTAAGGCCGAAACCAAAAAGAAATACTAAATGAATTATTACTTTGACTGAGAGGAAAATATTAAAATAAAATTTTTCGTTTCCGAAGAATTATAAATGTCAAAACACCTCTAATAAGATATGTAGATTACAGTTATTAGTTTAAAAACTACTGAAACTATATTATTAAAAGATGTTTTGATCATGTACAGTATAATAGAAATGTTTAATTATTCAATGATATCATCAGTGTTATTAAATTTTCTTGGATATTGTATTACATTACATTGTGTGTGTATTTTCAAAGACCTTTGTCAATTAACTGAATATAGAAGAATTTTTTTTAAAAAAAATGCATACACTCAAGACTTTCCATAAAATATCAATAATAAACTTCTAATCAATATGTTAAAGTTAAATGTAGCGCAGAATTTGTTAAAGTTAGCACGCAGAATTGTTACACGCACTTTTTAGACTTGAAAGGGCGTAGTTTTTTTTAAATTCCTCCTTTTAGTAAAGTAACAATAACAACAAAAAAAAAGGCTGTGTTTATTTAACAAGTCTTTCACTTTCCCTACAATTTAAATATCGAAATTTGTATACTGTGCATAAAAAGTAATATACACACTCAAATTTACTCGAAGGTATTTGGACATTCTAATTTTAGAAATTAATTACTATGATCTTTGCAGATATGAATGTAATAGTTGAAAATAATCAAGCAGTTGCAAATAGCCCAGGCTTAACTTATACTGAAGACATCATCAAAAAAGACAAAAGTATGCAACCAGATATCAAAGACTCTATATTGACATGAAACTAACATTTATATAATAATACATAAAATTACAATATATATCCAAGGTGTCCTAAAAATAGCACTTGAACTCCTTACAGCTAGATTCCTCGTTGCCCGTACAGAGTACATAAAAAATGCCCTATACCTGTACAAACCATAGTTTTCGAGAAAAATACGGAAAACACAGCTGGTGCAAGGAGGAAACACAGTACTGGATACATCAGCTACAGTATTCGCAGACAGTAAACAGGCTGATGTTCAAAGTGTCCACCGAGACAGGCTTGAGTACGGCAGCAGCGCGGTGTCCACTGAACTGTCGTTTGACGAGCTGGACGAGCAACTGTCCTTTTGTGTGGTCTCTAAATCTTGATACACTAATTCCTTGAAATTGCCCCACAGGAAAAAGGGCTATGGTGTGTGACCTGGCGATCATGGAGGTCATAAAACCAGACTCCGACGTCCAATTTCGTGGTCAGATTATGCCACATCTAGCAAATGACGCGCAAGAGCATAGAAATGCGTCGGAGACCCACCATGAACCATCATATATCATCATTCATTCATTATTATTTACCGAACTTTTCTCGTAAACTATGGATAGTATAGGTACAGTTTTTAGAGCCTTTTTTGTGTACTCTTAACGAGGAATCTGGTTGTGCAGAATTTGAGCGTTATTTATGGCACACCTTATAGTTACACTTTGATTTAATTGATGGTGACGATGATGATGATGTCGTATCCATGATGGGACCAAATCAGATAGTTCCATGGGCCCAGATGACTGTTCTGGCAACATAGAGATTTTTTGACGAAAATGGGACCTCTATTTTTTGTATAGCAGCAAGAATAGCTATACAGTCAAAAATATGAGCAGGTGTTAACTCTGTATCTGAACAGTGATCACAATTCCTGTAAGTTCTTCTACCATCCTTATCAATTTTCATTCCTCTGTAATGACCTGCTCTTAGCCTAGCAATCATTTTAGTTATAAAAGGCGGTCTCCACTTATATTACAGATTTGATGCTTTACAGGAATTGACTTCTCTCTCAATTTGCAATTTGCCACAGCATTTCTAATAAAGTAATGTTAACAAAGTTGTCATTATTAAGATTTCTAGCTTCTTTCGCCAGTTTATCTGCGTTTTCATTGCCTTTAATGTCAACATATGCAGGTAACCGCTGGAGGAAGCAGACTTTATATAACACTGAACCCTGACACCACATGAAGATCTTTAGCCTGTTCTAGAATAGGGAGAGTCTCATATAGATCAAGAGCCTCAATTATCACCCGAAGTTCACAAGTGGAAGCAAGAGGCAATGGCACCGATTGCTCGTTTGATTTAATTGTGTTTAATATAAATCTTAGGGAAGAAATAAACAAAAATATAAGTAGAGAAATAATAAAATTTCGAAAAATTTATATACTAATAGCAATTTAATAATATTAATGCATAAGGAGATATTTAAATGTTCTTAGATAAAAAAAATAAATAAAAACAGTGGGATATTGCAAAATAAAATGCTTACCTTGCACGAATCTTTACCCCCTTCTTTGAGACCCGCACAGAGGACATGCGTGGATCCGCGGGCCAAGAAAGCGGCACTTTTTATACGAGAATAAGCCAAAGCGCAGTCGTCGGTGGACACAATAGGTATAGTAACCTCGTGCAGATTTTCCTGATGTTCTCTCCTGAAATGCATATCAAATTGATATTCCTAAATTACAAAAATTACAAAAGGTCTTAAAGTAAAAAAGAAAGCATGAAGCATGAAAGAAATACATTTTTCTCGTTAAATTATTTATCGGTTATATATATATATATATCTGATCAAATAATTATGACGATGATAAGAAATGTAGCTTCGGTATCCTTACATTTACTTTTATTTTGCCTATTTTTATTTTTAACCCTCTAAGCGGTCTGCACTTAAAGACTTGCCATTCTGGGGATGCTTCGAAAATGCACCGCGCGTATTTTTTTTGCCGTCAGGTGGGGTTCTCAAAAGCGGTTGAGCCGTATTTTTAAGAATGTGGCTCGGCCGCTTTTGGGAATCTTGCTTGAAGGCAGAAAAAGCATCTCTGGAATGACGGGATTTTACGTGCAGACCGCTTGGAGGGTTAATATTTTATTTCAAAAGAAAATTAGTTTGGATGTAAGCGGTGTAGAATGTGAAATTTGATTCTTAATTACACATTTTTTTTTTATTCTTTTATCATAAGATCTTTTTGGAAATTTTATGCTGACACATACCACATTGGGCACAACATCTTATGGTTTTGCTTAGGTGTAACAATTTATTGGTTTTCTTCAATGAGGAGAATTTATCTCTGAAATATGTACTAGAATATAAGGAACAAACGTTTACCGGAAAAAAATGAATATTAAATAGCTGGAATTATTATAAATCTACGTTAAAAATTCTAACAGAGCCAAAATGCCTTATAATTCATATAAAACATTTAAAATAATTTATTTTAGAAAATTTTCAATTGTATTGATATGATGCAGTCAAATTTGAGGGAGAAATGTTTGTCTTATTTGTATAATATAAGAATAAGAACATCGATTTCTTTTTCTTTTTCGGAAACATTGTTTAAATCTAGATAAAGCAATTCATGTGTATTATTTCTCTCTATGTATAAAAAAAGTTTTTCGTGATGCTGTAATAAATTTATTTATACATAAGGTATAGTTAATAAAAGCATCTAAATCTTTACAACAGAATAGAGCAAAACCACATTTTGGATAAAATCACATTAATGATGAGAGTGAGGCTTTGCATGAAAGTGCACAAATAGTTAAACGTGATGCTGTATTGCAAATTTTACAGCGAATTATGAATAAATATCCGCATGCAGAAAAGTATAGAACAGTGTACGAAATTCAAGATAAAAATTAAGATCAAAAGTATAGAGTCTGTGTTTTTATACAAGCCCTAAAGTTCATCCCAGAGTTTATAATAAAGCGTCATATACAGGGACGTCTAAAGGCATGGCCCAGGGCTTCATCCACAATGGGGGCCTCGTCTTGTTCTCGACTAATTCGAATAATTTCAACTGACCACATGTGATGACCATCATCAATGTATAGGCCTACCACCATACACCAACTTTTCTTATTCAGGCAGTCAGTCGAACCGTTTTGTGCTACTGTAAGCCACGCACATTTATTTGTTTCGAGTTATTGTTTGTATGGGTATTTGACAACGTATGCTATGTACTGTCTATATTTAAGGTTTATAGGTGGGGCCTGCATTTGTGTAGGGGTGTAGGGCCTATTTTAGGTGCCCAGGGCCTCAAGAAGTCTTAAAACGTCCCTGGTCATGTAATGAATTAGCTGCTGTCATTTCGATTAGAATCAAAATTTAAAAAAGATCCTTTTAAAAATAAGGGAATAATTTATAGAGAAAAGACCATTCATCATATATTTCCTATGTATTTCCTTTGCACCTGTAATGTCCATTGGAATTTTACTGCACTTTTTGCGTATAATAAATCTATGAGAAGCGAGAGTTGTACGGGGAATTTAAAGGGCACAAACAGATAGAAGTAGTAAATAATTCATTTGTGACTAATCATTTCGCCTAAATTCATTTTAGATTAATACTGTGAGGTTTATTCAAATTGTATTAAATTTTTTATAGTCATAAATTTTGTAGAGTATTTTACAATAAATGAGATGGCTGTAGGAATGCTACCGGGATATCGAATACCGGTATTTTTTTTCATTTATGCAATTTTTAAAACCGGGATTCCAAAATTTAAATACCATTTTTTTGGGATTTACTAAAATTTTAAATTTTTTCCCCTGTAGGGTTTAAAAATTGCCAACATACAAAATAATATACGTTTTGTTTTATTCTTTCTAACGGCGAAATTTAAATTTGACTGTGAATATAATTGCAACAACAAGAAAGTGATAAAAATATTGAATCATCGAGGGGGGGCAAAACTATCCTAGTACAGCTCAACGATACTACACCCAGGATTTAAGCTATATTTGTATCTGTAAAAAAAAAAGGTTGTAGTTGTGAAAAAAAATTGAATATTTGATATTTTTTTTTAAATTTGGGGGTTTGGAAAAATTTGTTTTAAAATCAGATTTTAAAAAAAAAATGAAAAAAAAGAAAAGAACTTCAAATCAAATTGATCAAGTTTATAGTAAATTTTCTTAAATTTTTTTTTCCCCCAAACCTTTCCACATTAGAAGAATTGGGACAGTAAACGAAATGAATATGACACTAATTCGATAGTGAAAAGGATTTGTCTCTTGAACAAAAACTAAAATTAGCGATAAAAAAAATTTCAATAAACCAAAATACAATACAGAAATCAGCTATATCGAAACCATCCGACAAGAAATCGATTTATTTGAAGATGAGAGATTTAAGGTAAATACTTGGAAAAAATACTATCGCGTATTGCTAGCTAGAGTAGATGCAAAAGAGCTTTCGACAGCTGGTAATTTTTGCTCAAAATTACATTCCACGCTTAATGCATTGTGTGTTTTTTAAGATCACGTTTCAAAAATCTGTAATAGTACCACAGACTAAATAGTGATATTTACACTCTTTTGTGATTTAAATAAATAAGATATTCCTTTTCTTTTTTGTGATTCTTTACATACTGTTATATTTTATAAGTTACAAATTAATTTTTGGTATATTTACACTCTAACAAAACTGGCAAATAAAACAAAGAAAAAGTCCTGTGTATTCTCTTTCTTTTCCTAAAATTTCTACTTCCCGTATTAAAACCGGTATCCCGGTATTAAGATCTAAAAAATACCGAATACCGGTATTGAACTTTTGGTCCGATATTGCACAACTCCTAGATGAATATCAAAAGGTGTTATTTTAATCAATATTTATTAAAGAAACTGATTGTGTAAGAGAAAATTTACATACAAAGACTGTTCCCTAGTTAATTAAATATATATAATAGCTTTATATTAATTTTTATTCTTAAACTAAACATCAATTACCTTGTTCTGTTATAAAATTCTTTTATATATAGGTTGGGAGTGGAGAGTAAAGAATTTAAAAGTTTTACTTTCAGTGAATACTTTAACAAGGAAAAGATGAACCTTAGAAGTCTCTATCTCTTAGGTTTTTAGGATGGTACAAGCTTTTATACACTCTTAGTCAAAGTATTTTGGAAACTAATTAATATAGAGAGATTTACAAAAGTTTATCTGCCACTGGATAATAAGATTTCAATCTTTTTTAAAAAAATTTTTTGGAAATCTTTACTGAATTTACCAGTAACATTTATATACAAATAGTAAATGAACAAATTCTGAATTTTTCAATTTAGATGAATTACTTTGCTATTTCTTTTTGAAATGACCTTCAGGATAAGAGATATTTTAATTTTTATGAAAACTAGGGCACTTTAACTTAATTTTATTATGTGTGATTATATTCACATAAAGAACTGTAAAGTTTGTAATTAAACAGGGATTGATAAAAATCTGAAGGTTAAAACAATACCACTGTTTTACAGAACATACACAAACAATTTCAGCAAATTATTTAAAAAACTTTTTGAACAATCACAGTTCCCGTTTGAGCTTTTCGAAAAAACACATTTCGAGTAAAACGCATTTTCAAGTTTGACATCTTATGTAAAGTTATGGCATCTGCTTTTACTAAAACATTGTAGTTTTTGTTCTAGTGAATGGAAAATTAAACACTAGGTATTTTTATAAAGCTAATAAAATGGCCTATAAAATAAAATCATAAAAAGTTTGTCAATTCTTTAAAAAATCAATATTTTAAGGTAGTTGGATGCCTTATATAACACACTACGAACAACCGTGAAAGCTGTTGCCCTTCTGCGTGAAAATAATAATTACATTTCTGAAAATAAATCAAAAGATTTTTTTGTAGTACAAAGAGGAATACAATAAAAGGTAATTCCCAAAATCTAAACCATTCGAATCCTAACAATTTACTCAAGCTACTTACGTAAAATTCGAATAACTTGTTTTAAAATATAATTACCCAGTCAGGATGCAAAATTTTCATTGCCTAATTAACAAAGATTATTAAATAAAGGCAAATTTCTTCCACGCAAAAAAAATCCAAACATAATTTATTTAATAGGTACTGGAATACAAATGGAAAAAATATTGAAATTAGGGATTCCTTGCGTAACACAAGTTGTCGTAGGTTATGCTTTATATCTAGAATATTATTTTTAAATAATATAAAAGATTTCACAATAACTTTATACCAAAGATATTTCACACTAAAGTTTATTTCTAGAATCGGCAGTGTGGTTTTCCTAAATGAATAATAAATCTCCCATGGTTTTATTCTTTCTACTTATTTTACCACAACAAAGAGGAAGATTAAAAGCAGTCATGTAGTTTAAATGTTGAAAAGTGGTGATTATGGTATAACATTTAAAACCAGGTTGACTTTATTATATGTACATATTATACATATATTTAAATATATACAAATCAATCATAACCTCATAATCAATTAAAAAATTAAAATTATATGAATCTTATAATACTAAAATCCCATTTCAAAATATCAATGGCGAATATAGAAGATAAAATTCTAACGTTTTCAAACAAAATTTAAAAAATTATAAAATAAAATTTTAAAATACCCAAGTGCAACTTCGGACTTTGGACCAAAAAGGGGTTAAACTAGTTTGTCCCAACCCCCCCTATTGCAACTTGAAGTTAACGGAAATATCAATTTTTCCAAAATTTAAAAAATTAAAATTAAAAACCATTAAATTGAAAAATTAAACTATTTTTCATCGCATTTAAAAGGTATTTAACATTAAAATGTTAAAATTCAAAAAAAAAGTGCATAATATATGTGAACCATCGAACACAAAGAGAGACCCATTTTTTAAAATAGTTTTTGGGAAAAAAAATATCTAAAATCCGAAAGTTCAAATTAAAACCCGTATATTCACAAATAAATGCTTAAATCATTAAAAACTGTATATATATATTTTGGGGGGAAAAAGGGGGGTTTTAAATAAATTATTTTTTCCCCGTTGAAAATTTTAAATTTGTACGTAAAATTTAATTAAGTTTTTGTTAAAAAATTTAATTTTTTAATTAACGCAAATTCATTCAAAATTAGTTTTTGATGTGTTTGTTCAAAATCGCCAAAAGGCGCCATGGTAAATTTGATGGGAATTTAAAAAAATTTTGTGCTTTATTTAAATTATATATATAATACAAAAATCAATAACAAAACGAATAAAAAATGAAGAAAGAATAAGGATCTACTAACCTAAATAAGTTGCCCCCCAACCGACCACGGTTGCTTTGTCAACCAGATCAGCATCTAAAAGTGTTGGGTAAGGCAAACACACAGGGGCTATACGATTGGTATAAGATGGCAGGTCAGCGGTCAATCTCAGAAGGGCTATATCGTTGAACTGACCAGTGAATGAGAAATTGGAATGAACCTTCACTTTGTTAATGGGTAACTGTCCCCCTCGTTTACGGAACTGGACCCCATACGAACCAGAAACGACGATGCAGGTCTGAGAATGGAGAAACTCTAATTAATCACAGCTCATTTTTTTTTTTTTTTTTAATTTTATTTTCATACAGTGAGAAATAAACGACTAAGGTATGAAAAAAAGGAAGATAATTCTATAAATCTTAACTCGATTTAAATACAGTAAAGAGTAAGTACAAAACTGTTGAAAAAGGATGAAGATCAAAATGATTTACGTATTTGATAATAGATTTTATTTTACAATACATTTGGCTGCAGTTTTTATCTACAAATTTTACTCCAGGATTTGAATATTTTTTAACATTATCCGATGTTAATGTCATTTTGGCAATTTTTGTGCCATAATTTTTGTTTTTTTTGAAAAATTTTTGTTTGGGTTCGATAAAAGTCAAAAAAATTCAGAACAAGCTACTGACTTTTATTTCTTTTTTCAATATTGTACTCTCTATAAGGAGGCCTGTTAAATCTTAAATCATTAACTAAATACAGATTTAATCTGCCTTGATACATGAAATAATAACACGATGTGTAAAATTTTTCTTTATTATATTGTTACGTAGATCCGGGGTTCAAGGATTTTATGCAAATCAGTCGCAAAGAACAAGACAGTTCTTTAAAAGCGATGAAAATTTATTGCCGAAAATCAACCGGGGAAAAATAGGATTTGGTTAAAAAAATCTCGAAGGGCTTCACACCTTCAACAACCCGAACAACTTCGTGTCTAAAATACACGTATTGGTTATTAAACACCCTCGTCCTCCCAACAGCCGAGCTTTGCGTGGACTCTTCAGGTAAGACAAAATACCAATTGCTAGTAAAACATTGACGATCGCTAGTCAAAAAAAGACTAACGCAGTTTCGGCGTGGGGCCCATTTTAAACCCTCGGGGGTCCCCGAGGAAGATTCCGCGTCATAGATGTGAGATTATGTCTTCTCCAAATTTTTTTTAGAAGAATACATAGTGTCCCGAACTCGCCAACATGGTTACCAAATCACCAACTTGGTCGCCAAAAAAGTCCCAAAGGCCTATCGCCAAATTCCCCCTGCATTATTATAACTAAGGGGGGCCCTTGTTGCGTATTACAATTAAAAAATAAATATAACATAGAATAATATAAATGCGTTACACATTCAAATACAAATTATTTACATTATTTTACACAAAATTTATAACAATATAACTTTTGGGAAGAAATTTTCCTTTTTATATTATTACATAATAAGTCCCAAATATTTTATTTTTAAAGAAAAACAATTAAGGTATGCTCTATTAATCTTATTACGTTTTAATCTTATTACGTCTATTAATCTTACGTTTTATAATTCTCCTGTTCATTCAATAAGATATAATTCGAAGTATTGCTAAAATTTAATATTGGCAAACTAATAACTATTAATAAATAGCTCAACATAGTTAATTCACATTCGATTCAAGTAACTACTCATTTAGACTCATGGCTTTTAAATACGAGTAGTATGACATGACAAAAATAAAGCAAATATTTTTTTAAGGTATCCATACGTTGGGAACCTGATTTTAAAAGGGGTAAATGGATAATATTTATGATATTCAGTGTCACTTGTTATAATACATGTGTACAATTTTTTTTAAGGACATTATGTGGAAAAAAAATTATTTAAATACAATTTTTTGGCAAAAAATTAACTTAGAAAACCCTTTTTTTTCCAAATGTTCTCCTTTTGTAAAAATGTTTCTTTATTAATATTTTGCCTGTATTCAGCTGACCTCTTACAGAGGCTCAACAAATTTTTGAAATATAACTTAGAATGGGTTTATTCATGTTTTACGATAACAGAGGGGAGAAATTTTAAGAAAAAAACGCCGATAATTATTTCAATTGGCTTAACTCTGTAAGTAACGTGAATTTTTCAAAAATTATACAGGCAAAGCATTTTTCACAAAAGGAGAACATTTTGAATAAAGATCATTCCAAGTTAATTTTTTGCCGAAATATTGTATTTAAATAATTTTTTGTTGTCGAAATGTCCTTAAAACAATTTTATACATGTATTCTAATCTAAGTGACACTAAATGTCATGAAAATTATCCATTTATGCACATTTTTAAAATCACGGTTCCGAACATAGTCGGATACCTTAATATATAAATCCTTCCTTAATATCTCTGAAAAATGTAATATGTCTGTAAAAATGTAAACTTATTTTAAGGGAAAAAAACCAATTACTCCCTGATACATTTTGTATTGTGATTTTAAACACTTACAATGCAACATTTGAAGCCCCACTCACGCAACAGTGAGCCGCAGTGAGGATGTATCGGGTATTAATGAGAGATCCACCGCAAAGAAACTTGTTCGCGAGCTGTTGTAAACCTTTGAAAAATGGATGCCTAAGAGAAAGATAACATTAATCACTCAGCTTAACCATCCCACACATTGCGTAAATTCCACATTAACGTATAATATTCAAAAACTATGTGAATGCTACATTCAAAGTGCTTTAAATTAGTAACAGGAAAATTAAAATCAGATTCGAGATTTCTATCATACTAACATTTGATTGAAATTCATTAGATTATTACAGTGTTTCTCAAACTGTGGGGTGCGCCCCCCTAGGGGGGCGTGATAACTCTACAAGGGGGCGCGAGCATATTGAAAAGTAAAAACAAAAGATTGTTTTAAAAAATTATCAATGTACTAAAAGCAAAAGCAAACAAATAAAAAAGGAAATACACATTTACACTTACAAATATATCAGTACTGCGCAATGAATTTTATAATCATTTTAAAGATACTATACGTTCAGAACAAGTTTAATAATTACCAGTGTCACCACAGGCTTGTCATATATAAAATTAAAAACAAAAATTAACACTTATCTTGATAATCTATTTGGTTTATAATCAATCCCTTAAATGCCGGTTAAAAACTCCGTTATTCGCTGCCTAATGCCGCCGTTTAACACGTAAACGAGCGCATCAGGTGTATTGGGAAGAGGGAGGTTAAGGAATAAAAGAAACAAATAATTTGAAACAAGTAAATCCTTCGCAAAGACAATCAAGTTCATTTTATTGCATTCCAAAGCCTTCGGAATAAATGTATGGATAGCAGAGCACAGAAAATATCGTACGGAAAAACGTATATATACGTCCGGGGCAATTAACACACTGGCTGAGTGAGACGTTTATATACGCCGGTGGTACTAAAGAGGTAAAAGTCGAACTGTATGTTTAACTTCAAATTATAGTATTGTTGAATTCAATGTATCGTTATTGTATGTGGGGGAGGGAGGTGCGATGGAAATAATGATTGAATATTGGGTCGCGAATATTGAAAGTTTGAGAAGCACTGGATTATTATAATTACATTACACAGTCATAATACGTAATTAACCTCGAACCTAATACTATAAGGTTCGTTGATTGCATGTGTGTGTGTGTGTGTGTGTTCAACAGGACAACAGATTCATTTTCCATTAGAAACCTATTTAGTTCTGCAAAACATTGTACTAACGATTATAAAGTTATTTCGTGGAACCCGGGGTAATCTATAGCATATTCACAATCTAGTAGGTGGCTCACCCAGATAGGAAAAAGACTTTTCAATATTCTTTTATTATATAAAAATACTAATTATATATATAAAAATATATAGCTAAATATAAAGTTATTATGTACAAATAAATATTTTAGTTTCTAAATGGCAATGAATTTAAAATACTTTTGGGGCATACAACCATAGAAAACGTGCCCATTTTGCCAAAATTTTTTTTTTTTTCGAATTAGAGTAAACCCCTTTATATCTTTGGAACCCTAGGGTTCCTAGAACACATTTTTAGAATTATGACTAAAGTACAAAACACAACCGGTTGTAAATGTGGGAATTTTAACTCTTTCACAGAGGGTTTTTAAGAAAAATTATTATCAACCCTATTTCCCCCCAAAAAAAACAACACAGCACTTTTAAAGGTGAAAACCCATTCCTGAGAATTTTAAAAGGAAAACAATTTACCCCCAAAAAGGAATATAAAAACAAGATTTTAATTTTTGAATCTTCCCAAAAGGATTCCAAATTTACCTTGACTTCCCCTTTCAAAACAAAAAAAAAATTAATTAATAATTTTTATTAAATTAAGAAAAAACAAGGGTTAAAGTTTGAAAAATTTTAAGGTAAAATTAATTTGGCTTTTAATTTGAATAAAAAAAATCGACTGTCAGCATGGTTAAAGTGAAAGGGAAAATTTATTCCCCAATAATTTTTCCCGGACCTCAATCTTCGTAGGGTGGATTAGTAAACGAAAATTTTGAATAGTATGGGTAAAAAGGGGAAATAACCCACGATTTTTTTAACAAAATATTGTTACATATTTTTATATGAGAATTAAAATGATAATGATAAAGTTTTTATCAACGAATAGATTTTATAACTCTATCATAAATTTGAAAAATTTTTTTAAACTTTAAATGGAAAAAAACCATGGCACCTTAATAATTTTTTTATCTAAAACCAAGTATAAAAACATATTTATTTTGGGGGGGGGAAAATTTAAAAATATTATAATTACATTATTCAGCCCCCATGTTTAAAAGTCAGAGTTCAAAAAGTGGGGTTTAAGATCCTTTGAACATGAAAGGCTGCTTACCATCCATGGCCATTGGTTTGTTTTACAGTCCCCCCGCATGTTTGGCGAAAAGGGCCGACCCGTGAAAACAAACAAAAAATAAGTTTTAAAAGAAAACACTGAAAATATGGGTTTGGTAACTAAAAAAAAGCGTATATTTCATAATTTTCCGGGCTTTGGAAACATTTTTGTTTTAAGCAATACACACGAGTAAAAAGATAGTTTTAAAAAAGCTTTCAAATATCACTTTTTTGGGGACACATTTTTTCACCTTTGTGATTTAAAAGTTCCCTTGGGATATCGAGTCGGTTTATTATTTTACTTTTCCTTTTCTTGATCCAATACAAGAATGCGGCGGATAAGAAATCGATGACTTCAAGTGGGTCAAACTGAGCGCTATGCAGGGTTTCAACAGACCCCCAGGGGGTCTACAATAAAACGGACCTTGAGTCGGGATGTGGGCTTTGCACCAAACGCGGGCCGCGTGAAAAGTATGATGCAAAACAGGATGACTGCGGTTTTCCATTTAACCTTCCCTTTCCTCAGCATATAGATGCAAGGCAACCCCCCCCAAAAAAAATGGGGTAAAATATAGTGGCACGGTGCCGTTTTTTCAAACGATTCCCAATTCTGCGTGCAGCATCAGGATGGACTTTCAGGTGGCACCATGGAGAACGAAAGTGGCCTTCTTGCATTCTAAGCCATCATACAGGATATTTATCTGATGTGATGGGTTGGGCAGCCATTGGGTTCAATGTGAACACCTCTTGCTCTCGTCGTTGATAATCTGTACAGCCAGAGTTACATTTCTTGGAACAGGGTCACTGGCTGTGCCCCATCTTTGGGCCCAGAGACGTTTTTTTCAATAAGGCAACAAGAATTGTTTCCCATTAGCCAACCTGCCCCAATGCAGAGATTTAAATTTTTCCCCGGCCCATTTCTCCAGATCTCTCACCAATTAAAAGTATTTGTTCATAAGTTTCTAAAAGACTTAACCGCAATCGCTCTCCAGCCGCTACAATTGATAAATATGATATAAGTTTGAACGATGGAAGATTTTTCTCCAAACCCCGTTCGACTTATACCTTACCGGGGGTTTAAAACATTTTTGCGCCAGAGGTGGAACTGTGGTACTAATTTTTGGCCCTGTTTTCCCCCTTTCATCACGTTTTCCCTCTTCCGGTATGTTAATTTTAATGGCACAGGCAACAAATGGAGATCTTCAAAACCCGGTCCCCAAATTTAAGAAAAATTTTTTGTGGGTCTTTTTGTTGACACATTGAAATTTTCGGGGAAAAGTATTTTAGAAAATACACAATGAAATAGAAATTTTGGGGGGCTTTATAAATAATATGGTACACGATTATGACACAAAACTAATTGATTACGTGTTACATCTGAATAATTTCTATAGATACTTACTCATTATACAAACGTCAAAAAAAGAGGGAAATTTTTAAAGAATTACATGATTCTCAGTAAATTGGACAAAATCGGTAGCATTCTTAATTGATAAAATAGAATTGAATTATGATTTATATATATATATATATATAATTTGATTTTTTTATTAACACACTTTAAAAAACTATAAGGGGGCATTTAGTGATAGACCTCGTAATTTTGAACATGTTAAGTCTATATAAAAAAAAAACCATTTTCTACCTAATCCTGCCAAAACACTTTGCAGCGAAAAATTTATTTTTAAAAATGAATTAACTATGGTTATTAGTTAATATATTATTACATTAACTAACTTTTCTTTGAATTATTAAAGCAATATCAATTAATGCAGCTGAGATAAGTAAGTGAAATATTATTTAAAAAATATTTTTTAGCTATATTAACTTCAGTAGTTTCTTCTATGGAGCCTATGGAACAGCCCATATCTTCACGATCCTAGTTCAGATTGGGCTGGTATCGTCTTTGAGACGGAGCATTTAACTATTTCCGATTTTGATAGCTTTCACATCAAGCATTTTATATCATTTTATAAAAAGCAGTAAAATAATTTAGCTAAGAAAGTCATTAAAAACAAAATACTTCAAAAAATATTTATTTATATTTTAGCATCCTTACTTTTGTTTTATACTAAGCTTTTTTTTCAATTCCTACTATTAGGTGACACTCTGTATTTATTTATTTGTCTATTTACTTATTTATCTTGGTGGAATTTTCAGTCGTTAATAAAATACATTTTAAATCGCTCAATGGAGCTGAAATTTTATATACATGATTATTTTAGATGACAATACAGTAATTTAATTGTAATTAACAAAATTAATTATTTAAAAGAATTACAAATACAGCCACGTTGGTATCATTTTTTGCATTGGGCCTTCCTGTCAAAACTTGGAAAATTTTTTTTCACGGTTTAAAAGGCATTCAGTTGAACTTGAAATTTATATACACGATTGTTTTGGATGAAAATATGATTCTTAATGATAATGAATAAAATTAATTACACTTTAATGTAGTGATTCTGTCCTATGTATATACATATTTATATTAATTGTAACTATTTAATAAAAAGTAGCTAAAATAAAAAAATTTTTTGTTGATCTAAGTAGGAATTGACTTAAATTTTTTTTATATTACTTTTTAAATATAAGCTTTTGTTGTATGGGAAAAAATAAAAGTGAATGGATATACCTATATCAGAACCTTTGTTTGGGACTGCATTATCAGTTGAATCGTGAGTTGTTTTTTCCACGGAATATTTCGTAGTAGTGTCAGGAAATTCAGGATTAGGATAATTTTTCTTTACTGTTGTACTATATGATGTAACTGAAATTTGAGTTCTCGACACCGTTCGCGGAGTAGTAAATGTCTTCGAAACTCCATCAGTCTTTGGTGTACGAATTTCAGGCAATGTAATAGGGCCTGGAGTAGGAATCAATTCATACAGAATGCGATCTTCATCGTCGAATTCTTCACTGTTGGGATTGTCTTCTTTTGGATTTCGTTCCAGAGTTGGGTTCTGAGTCTTTGGTTTGGAATCAAATGGTCTGTATGGGTCCTCAAAAGGCGGAGGTTCTGGAGTTGTAGGTGCAAATTGTGGGATTTTCGGTGGGAATATGTGTTTTGTTTCCTTTGGTATGGGCATGAATTCCTTGTGGACTACTTCATCAATAGGAAATACGATATCTACAGGTTCATTATCGTCTTTTTTTTCTCTAAAAGTCTGTAATAAACAAATAAAATTTAATATGCAATGCAATTTATATATAACTGGAGTGTAAAGGGCGATCTTATATTTGTTCTAATATAATAAAAATACATTGAAAGTGTACAGCTTCATTTCTAGTGTATTTAAGACCACCATAAAGAAAAGTGGAATTAATTAATTGTGATATATACATATTCGGAATTCAAAAGTCCTCAACTGATTTAGTGAGGAAATTAAAATTCTGCTTTAAGTTGGTTTTTTGGGGAGGGGGGTCATAGATTTCAATAGAGAATTATGAAATTCTTCAAAAGTAGTCTTTTCAGTAGTTCTAAAGTATTGCTAGTTGAATAAATCAGATCACAGAAAAATTTATAATCACACATTTAAATAAATCACATAAATATGCTCTAACTCTGAAAATTTCTTAGGAACAATTATAACTAAACGTGAACATACAATATGGATTCTAACGATAAAAATTAAAGAAAAAGAAAACTATAAAAACTCCCATTAAATTAATCTTTTAATACAGGATTTTTTATTAAAGGTGAGGCTAAGAAAGCCAGAATTACAGTGAGAATCTGTAAGGATCTTAATGATTTTGTTTTTGGTCCTTAAGTCAATGCTTTTCGAATTTTCAATATTTGGGGCCCAATATTGAATCATAAATTTCATCACGCCCCCTCCATACAAATAACAAAGCATTAAAAATTTAATAATACTATACTTTGTGACGCTAAAGCTACAATATGGCTTTAACCTCTTAAGTGCCACATGCGTATATATACTTCTCAATCAACCGATGCGTTAAATGTCCCGGACGTATATATACGTCTTTTCGAAGTACAATCTTTTCTGTGCACTGATATCCATAAAATTATTCCGATGGTTTTGGAATGCAATAAAGGACCTTGACAGTGTTTTCGAAGGATTGACTTTTCTCAGAGGATTTCCTTATATTTATTCCTTTTCTCCACTCACCCCCACCACAAAATACATCGCACACTCGAGCCTACGGGGAAAACGGAGGCATTCGGGAGCGAATTGCGCAACCTTTAATCGGCAGTAAAGGGATTATTTATAAACTGTACTAATTATTAAGATAAGTGTTGATTTTTGTATATAATATTACGTATGACAAACTCATGGGGGGTCACTGGTAATTATTAAACTTGTTCTTAACTTAGTATTGTTAAATTAATTATAAAATACATTGGGCTGGACTTATACATTTGCAAGTGTATTATATCAGTGTAAATGTTAATTTTATTTTTTATTATGTCAGAACGTATTTTGTTTGTTTACTTTTAATAAATTAATAATTTTTTAAAATAGCCTTTTGTTTTCGTTTTTTTAATATGCTCGCCCCCCCCGTAGAGCTATCACGCCTCCCTGGAGGGTGCGCCTCACAGTTTGAGAAACGCTGCCTTAAGTATTAAACAAGTAATACAAGAAAATCAACTGAAGAGGCCGTTTTAACACTTAACTGGACTCTTTGGGTTTTAGATATTCGCCCCACCTCAGTTTTCTGTTTTGTTTGTCTTATGGATAATGTAACCCTAAACCAATAAACAAAACACATAGGGTCTTGTAGAGGGATTCTCCAATTGTAAATTATATCATTTTTTGTACAATTGGTGTAGCCGTGGTATCCCAGTAGTTATTGTCACGAGCTCGTGTTCGGTGTGCCATGAGTTTCATCCCTAATGCTACTGAAGAACTGCCACATAGAGGGATTGATTCACACGTTAAATCTATCGTAGTTTAAAGTTATCCTGATGACGTGGTGTGGAGTTTATTGAGGGGGACAGGCTTAAATTCCGTCAAATGTCTCTTGACCGTGATTCAAAATTACGAGGTCAGTCGTCACTAACCCTAATGCTGCTTTATAGTGAGACGTTAATAAACACTTACTTGTATAATCGTCGAGATCCTGATTCGAGACTTACGTCGAGATTGAAATAAAACAATGATAAGGAATTTTTTAACACTTTTGGAAATTATTAGAAGTAATTAGTTTTAAAATCATGCCCTTATTCTTTTTTGAACTAAGTTACAGCGTCAAACAGTGATCCATTTTAACTGCTACTACCGAACTAAAATTGCGGAATTAACCTCATTTGGCTGGACTGTGGCCTTACAGTGAATCCCGAGTCATGCTCGGATACCCGGCAATGAAGAGCCAACCAAAAAGCCAAGCAGAAAACCAAGTCGTCTCAACCAGAATTATCCTTGACCCTTAGAAGAACAAAGAGTATTATATCCGCAACTATTGACAAATATACTGCAATGACCCCAAAACCTAAGAACCTTGGAAAGCCATGGGAAACTCTAGCCACTATGGGTTCGATTCCGAGGCACTTGGAGACAGGCGATGCTGTTGTCCGCTTTCGCCTAACTGCCGGACATGACTTTTTGGGAGTATACATCCCCTGGTTGCTGACGAGGCCTGCCCTTTCCGCGGCCATACCAGAATGGATGATGACCACCTGCTCCAATGCACTGGAATCGATGAATACTCAACTGACGATGTCGTCAGTCGGTAATGGGAGGGTTAAGCGTCAAATGGTCAAGAAGCCAAGCACGGGCATTGGATAAGTAAATAAAAATACATTCATTTCAATACACACAAATCAGTTATCGCACAATTTTTCATTTGATATGGGAAAATTAAAAAGCTCGACAACCAATTATTCTCGTGATTTAGTAGGTAACATGATATTACCGAAGAGTTTTTAGATATTATGTTTCAACCATTCCCTTCGTGAGTTTTTTTCCTTATGTAACCCATAGTTCGCTTTGATATATATTACACTCTCAAAAAAGCTACTAGAAGATCATTGCAATTTTTGAAGTAGCAAAGTATTAGTATGTTACTGTATGGGACGTTCTCTAGGTCCTTAAGAGAAAATGCGAAAACGTATGCTAAAGTGAGGTTAGTTTTGTACATAACCAAGGGGTAAAATCAATGAAAAACAATTAAAATATTCCAAAAATCTAACGTTATATTACAAAATAATTAGCATCACGAATAAGAGGTTCTGTTACACAGGGTGATTCGCTACCAGACCGACAAACTTGCAGAGTGTGTAGGAGGACAGAGACGATTCGGAATTACATAGGAATGCAGAGTCGCAAATGCCGTAGTTAAGAGCTATGGTGCAAAGAAGCGGAGGAAAAAAAGCAGAAACAGCAACACATCGATGGGATAGAAAACATGTTATTGAAAGAGTGTACTACAAAAGGTGTTTGAAATTAAGACCTGAAGTCATCTGGTAGGTCTGTCAGCGGTGCTGCATGGAATTCATTACATTCTGGAAGATACCTGGCATGCCACGCATCCTCTGAGCAACTACAGATATTCAAGCGATGAGATCTTCAACTGAAGAAAAGGGGATCTCGTACACCATGCGACCCGAGAAGAAGTCCATCTATGATAGGTCTAGTGATCTAGGAGGCCAATGAACTGGGCAACCACATCCAATCCACTATTGTTCAAAGGTTAAGTTCAGGTGTTTTTCATGGGCGTGAATTCCATAATGTGGAGTCTCGTCATGCCGGTACCACATAGGACGACGGGGGAACGTGTGCTGCGTCAAGAAGTTCGGACAGGACTCGTTTCAAGATCAGATATGCTCTTCCAACCAAAGAACTGGGCAGAAGGTACCAGTCCAATGTGGTAGTCTTCAAGAATGTCGGCCCAAACATTGACCGAGAACCGCTGTTCAGCTGCATGTGGTTGCGTACAATGAGGTTCTCCAAAGCCCACACATGGGCGTCATTCTGATTAATGTGTTCATGTTTCTGTTCCTTTTCTCTGCTTCATTGCCCCATAGCTTTCAACTCTGGCATTTGCGACCCTGCATTCCTATGTAATTTCGAGTCGTCAGTGTACCCACTACACACCCTGAAAGTTTGTTGGTCTAGTAGCGAATCATCCTGTATGTGTTTTTTGAGAAATATAACAAAAACATTTATCTTGTTAAAACATCAAGAAAAGTGTAATCGTCAAAAACAGTATTATTACCTCTCATAGCTATTTACCATCTAAGAACCCTTTCACACGAGTCAAATTGAGCCGTGTATTATAAAAAGAGCACACAATCGGGAGCTGGTTTGGAATAGATATTTCTTGGGTCCCTTCACACGTGGTCAACTGATTTTCCCTGCTGTGTCACTGCTTAAAGCTATCGAAAACCACGTTCTCCTCCCCACTAGTTGGCTTAAGGTATCCGACTATGCTAAAATCGTGAATTTTGTTAAAAATTGATAAATTGTTTTTATGATTTTTATAGGCCATTTTATTACTTTTTTAAAAATACCGAGGTTTTTATTTTCCATTCACTAGAACAAAAACTACGTTTTAGTAAAAGCAGATGCCAAACCTTCAAGCAATATGTCAAACTTTAAATTGCCATTTACTCGAAATGCGCTTTCAAGAAAATGCTCAAACGGGATTAGCGATTGCTAAAAAAGTTTTGAAAATAACTAATTGAAATTTTTTGTGTATGTTTTGTATAATAGTAAAAGTATTTTAACCTTTAGATTTATTAATCACTGTTATCTTACTACAAAATTTACAGTCCCTTATGTGATTATAATCTTCGTATTTATTCATATAATATTGTATTGTATTCACATAATAATTAAGATAAAGTGCTCTGCTTTTTATAAAAATTAAAGTATCTCTTATCCTGTTGGTCATTTCAAAAATTAACAGTAAAGTAACACATCAAAATTGAAAAATTGAGAATTTGTTTATAAAATTTTTGTACAGAGCGTGCCCCGTTTATGTAGTTTTTACCATTTTTTTTTCCATTTTAGAAATAATAATTTTTGTTTTCTCTTCTTAATTTTATAATTTTTTTCTTAAAATGTATTAAATAAATCTAAAAACCACAAAAAAATCCTAATTTCTCTATATTTTTTTTTTAAAAAAAAGTTGTCATAAGTATCGGATACCTTAACTAAACGGATATTGTGAAAGCTACCCTCTTCACACGCGGTTCTTGTGTACTGTAAATGTACAAAGCTTTTTAGTGCTTCGGACTCAATCAATTTGTCGATGAGTCCGACACTTCGTTTTCTTTTCAGTCAACTTTGGTCTGCGTGTAAAAGAAATTATCTTCCCTTTTCACATGAGAGGAGTGACGACAGAAAAAGAGTTGATCGGCAAAAAAAGTTCCCTCTTGGGAAACCGGTCTAAGTGATTTCAGGATTTATGTATAAAATATAATCTGTGTAATCTATATATATATAAATATATAGAAGTTTGTGTATATATGACCTCTCGCTTCCCTCCAACACCATTCAACTGATCTCTATGAAAATTCGCATGTATACGTATTTTTTTGTGGAGAAGGTTTTTTGCTATCCTCTTTGCTGCAGCTTCCCACCAGGTGGCGCTACAGCATATCAATTTCTGCACCGTTCAACCAATCGCCAAGTTGCCAACATGGTAGCCAAAAATGATGTCAACTTGGCTCTGTCGCCAACATTTCGCTATGTTTCTATTGAATCACCATTATAATATAAGGTACGGCGTTGCTTGTGAATATTACAATTTAAGCATAAAATAAACACAACAGAAAGTAATATTAAAGTATTACACATCCAGATATAAACTATTTACACTATTTTAAGCGTTCATTACACAAAAATTGTAACAATGTGTTACTTTTGCTGAGCAGAGATCAGCCCAGGAAGGTGTTTTCAAAAATCAACCCACAAAAGAGTTACAGGGCGTTATAAATATTAAAAAAAAAATACTTTTTATCAGCTATTAGATCTATAGACTTAAAATTTAACAAATATGGCTTTTTGTTCAGCTGAGATACGCAAAAGGCTGTTTTTTTATTTGCAATTCACGCAAAATTAACTCATTAAACACTTCTTTATCTTTCAATCTGTATTACTTAATTTTCAATCCACCCCTGCGAAGAGCGGGTATACCAGCTAATATTGATAAAATTCGCAATGAATAATTAATTTCTTACTTTAGGTGGTCCAGACACTTCTCCTGGGAAAACAATAGGTCCTGTGTCTCTTTCTTCCAAACTCCAATTAAGTGTGCTATTGGTGGGCAGGGGGCAACAAAATAGTCCTGGTTCATCTGAGTGGTGGCAACTGGATAATTTGATGGTTCGAACGCGGCACAATCGACCAGCAACACACAGTCCCGGATGCCCCGTGCTTGTTCTGCATCTGGTTAACTGGGATTCAGAACTTTCTGGATAAATAGAAAGAATAGGTATGTTATACTGTCAAATTGTATTAATAGAATTCCTTTAGAATTAGAAAATTTATTATTTTTAAAATTTATTTTATTTAAAAAATTATTTTATTTTTATTTTTATTTAAAAATAAATTTTATTTTTATAATTTATTTTTTATTTTATTTTTTAAAAAATTGAAACTTAAAACTGAGTAATGTTTTTTATTACATTAAATAGTAGAAAAATTGTGAGATCTGAATTCACTGTTCAAGAGAATATTAATGTCAATTCTGAGGACAAAAATGTTTTTAGTCAGAATTTTTAAATCTGACTTGGATAGTAATGCTTAAAAAGATTATAGAAATGTTGTGTGTGTCTAAGGTGAAATAAGAATTTTGAAATCTAACCCTCCACCAGAAAAAAAGATCCTTAGAAACAAAAATTTATTATTCAAACTGTATTCCTCTAACATAAGAATGAATCAGAAACCTCTACAGAGATTCATTTAAAAAATTAACTCTTCGTGAGAATCCAGGCCCAATTCATAACAGATAGAATTCTATCCTATTATTTTCCTGAGGCCTCCTGATCACGAACTCTTGGCCAGCGTATCATAAGTTCGAGTCCTAATACCACAAAAGACCCACCATGTATGGCAGCTAATGCATTCTAAATCTGTAGAGCAAGGATGTAAACTCAAAGGCTAACTTGGGCCAAGCAAACAAACAACAACTAGGGCCGTGGGTAGTGGGTAGCCTAGTGGTTAGAGCATCGAACTCCAGACCGGAAGGCCTGGGTTTGATGCCCGATACCACCAAATACCCCGAGTACAAACGGAGTACGTGCTCGTTAAATCAGTGGGTCCGAAAGTCTTGTGGGCTGAATTCCGTTTGCAGGGAACTGGAGAATATTTCCCTCCCCTTCAGTTTCATGCCAAAATTGTGGAGGTGGAGACAGGTGGTGTCGCCATCTATCGTCCTTTCGGGGAATTTCGCCGAGCTAATTCATACTGTCACATGTATGCTGCACAAGGCCCGGGCCAACGACAGGCACTTCTAGCCCCTTGCCACGATGAATTTCGTGGGCCTCGATCTGACTACGTCAGACAGGTGGCATTAGAAACAGCAACAAACAAAGTTTAAATTTAGGTGGGTCGCGAAAAAATCAATATTCATAGAAAGGTAAGTTTATTTCGAACAATATATTATAATAAACATAAATAAAAAGAATAAAAAAATTTAATGTTTACATGCTGACACACAGGACATCTCTTCTCTGCTAGTATCTTTCCTATTTCGGGAGAAATTTTGGTATTTTATTGTATATTATTATGTGTCGATATACTGGGTGGGCCACAAAAATGTTCGTTGTGGGCTGCATGAGGCCCACGGGCTGTGAGTTTGACACCCCTGATGTAGAGGCATTAAGTTCTCGCGTTGTCGTGGTGTGAAATTTAGAGGAATGGGGTTCCAGCTCAAGTGTTGTCTTCGTAACTTGGCGGAGGTACAAAATAACGGGGTGTGTCACCAATAGCCAACGTGTTGCTTTAGAATGTGATGTCAATAAGAAATGAAATCAAATGATTATTTTCCAGGGTTTATCTAATGATATTAAATGTTTGTATTACCTTTTTATCTAACTTTCTCAAAGTAAAAGATTTCTGATGTGGAGATTTTTTTATCTTTATCTTAAAATATGACATGGGAACTATGATCTCGTATACAAGGTCTGTTCAAAAAGTATCTGATCTTGAATTTTCTCGCGCACAGTGGAGAATCTAAAATGACACTGTGCACAATGGGAGGAGACAGTTTAATGCACATGCTTGAATTTTTTCCTTTCGTTCCAGGGTACCAGTCGTTTCCTGCAGGCAACCTAGTGAGATGCTGTTATAGGTGTTCATCGGACTTTTATTTTTCTAAAGATGATTGAAAGACTTGAGCAGAAGAACTTAATCAAATTTTTTGTCAAAAGCTTGGTGACTTTCTAATTGAAACAATTCGAAAGATTCGGCAAGTATATGGAGACAATGCTACTGAGGTTATACTAATTAAGGAGGGGTTTAACCGATTCATAAGTAGCCGCACGTTAGTAGGGAGTAAACAGCGTTCTCAGAGGACACAAACCACTCGAAATGCAGCTGTTAATGAAAAGATGGGAAATCTGATAGAGAAATATCGTCATTTGACTATTCGAGAAACTACTGAACAAGTTGAGATCACAGTACAGGTTTTCCAAAAGCAATTCAGTATGATTTTGTGCAGAGCGGCTGCGAAATTTGTTCCCATCGGTGAAACAGAAAAACTATCTTGCTTTTGCACAAGACCTACTGGATACTGTCAATGCTAAACCTGGCTTTTTTTTTTTACTTCTAGTTGTTTGGGAAAATGAAAAGGCAATTGAAAGGATCCCATTTTCAAAGTATAAATGAGATTGTGCAAAACGGGACGGTGGAGTTGAACATCATTCCGCCGTTGCGTTTCTAATAAGCCTCCCAAAATGTTTTCGGTAGTGGAAGAAATGCCGGGATAAGAGTGTGGGAAAGGTCAAATGGCCTACTTTGAATCTGATTAGGATTTCATATTCCTGCAAAGTAACTAAGATATTTTTCTGGCCAAAATTCGGATACTTTTTGAAGAGAGTTGTATACAATACTGGAAATTAAAACTGGTCAAATATTAAACTTAATTAATATTAATTCTAATCCCAAAATAATTTCAACATAATAACAAAACAGTACAGAATATAAAATATCATCATACTTATTATTTAAAATTTTGAGATTAAAACATTTCGAAGTCAAAAGATGAGAGCTAAAATAATAATCCATAGCCCTATAAAATGTAGAATATATTACACAAAAAAATGTTATTAAAACAAAACCCTTTTTGATGATTAAAAATAAATGTTAGAAGTTCATCTGCAAACAATTATCCCCTTTTTCAAAAATTTTTTTTTTTTAACATTCGATACTCAAATACAGTAGACTTTTTTTTTTACATTTTTACCTTCTTGTATAATTTCTTTTTAAGGAATTATTTTAAAATCAAACTTTCTTTGAATATATAAAGATTGTTTTTAAAATAAGCTTACGAACTTTATTTTACAACAAATTTAGTAGCTATTTTAGATTTTGTAAAGGGGACATTTATGAATAATAAGTTGAAATAAAGGAAAATTATAGCTACATTTGTACCAGTAATATAATTTTAGACACAAAATAAAACCGTGTTACAGTCAATATATTTATACTGTGCTATTTTTCCAGCGTTAATGATTCTGAAAATCGGATGGGGCTTAGAATCGAAAGCAAAACATTTGTATGATAGGGGAAATTGAGTTTCCACCCCTTTCAAAACGAAAAATATAACCGTCCATTCTGGCCACTTGCATCAATGCCTTATCCCATTCCGCAGTTTATCTACAGTATTCGATCTATCCTAAACATCGTTGTCCCCTCGTATTTGGAAATTTTTTTATACGCTTTCTTTCCATCGCCTAAACATCGAGTTCACTATGACGCAATGAAATGGGAGGTGATTTTATATGCAAAAAAACAAAAACAAAAACGGAAACGAAACAGCGGCCACTGGAAATATGACACGGATGAAACAAATATGCGTCGATGGCGTAAAGCAAAATGATGTAATTTTTGCTTGTAAATGTTCAACAATTGTTAATAATTCTTTTACTTTTTCTATAACACATACTTTAAAAAAAATGTTGCATAACAAATGCATTGGATGGCATGGAAGACGGCACTGTGTGGTAAAACAGCAACGTCGGCACCAATTCCGAAGTCAGCTGTGACAGTAGGAGTGATGAATCATTTTTAAAACATGATACTGATGATTAAAGTAATTATAAGTTAATGTATGTATTTGAAAGTTTTTAATAATGGTAAAATAAAGTAATTAAGTATTGGAAGTTGTATGGATGAACCTTTTACACAATTTTCTTAAGTATTGGATATTGATCGATGAACCTTTTACACAATTTTTCTTATTTTTTCTCAAAAACGTATAGAGAAATAGGGGTGCGGCTTAGAATCGATGACAACATTTTTTCACAAAAACATTTTGATAATTTGTGGAGCGGCTTAGAATCGATGGCGGCTTATATTCAAGTAAATACGGTAATTAATGAAGCATTCCCTAAAATTAGCCTTAGCATTCTTAAAGACAAACAAATTATATGTTAATAAAAAATACAGCAATAGATAATAGAAGAATATAGTTATAGTTATATAACATGTTAACTTAAAGAAGCAATGTTGCCATACAAAAAATATATATACTTTTGCTCTTAATGTCACTTAGTCTAAAAATGCAACACATGCTTGGAAAATGTGTTAGGGAATAAATTGTTAGGAAAAGCAAGAAGAAATCATTATTCTTAAGGTATCCGACTACGCTCGGAACCGTGATTTCTCAAAAACGGACAAATGGATAATATTTATGATATTTAGAGTCAATTAAATTAGAAAATGTTTATAAAATTGTTTTAAGAATCTTATTACAATAAAAAGCTATTTATAAGTACAATATTTTTAAAAAAATGAAATAAAATCCCCTTTTTTAAAAAAATTTCGTTTTTTGAAAAATGTTTTTTAAAAAATTTTTCCTGATAGAGCAGACCTCTGTACAAAAAGGGCCAACTGGAATTTTTGAAATATAAAACTTATAAGGGGGTTTATCCATTTTTTACGACAACAGGGGAAAATTTTAAAAAAAAACCGTAATTGCTTCAATTGGTTGCTTTTTTCAAACATCTTAGTTGAGCCTCTGTAAAAGGTCGAGCTATATACAGGCAAAATAATATTATAACAAAATTTTTTTCAAAAGGGAAACATTTTGAAAACGGGTTTTATGTTAATTTTGTCCAAAAGTTTTTAAATTTAATTTTTTTTTGTCAAAATACCCAAAAAACATTTTAAACATAATTATTACATGTTTTTAAACACTAAATATCATGAAAATTTTTATTTATGCGCGTTTTTAAAATCACAGTTCGAACATATGGATACCAATGATAAGGTGACCAATCGTCCTCCTTTTTCAGGTTCTGTCCTTCCCCGAAAAATTTTCCACCTTTTCAATATTTTAATCATCGTTTAAACTCTGTATTCAGAGATGCCAAAAATGTTTCAAAATGTCGAAGAATGGTCGAAACAAATATCCCGGAAATAACAGTTTTCGGGTTTTTTTTCAGGTCTAAAAGTGGGGCAGATATCCCCGGGAGTTTTTTTGAAAGAAATGCCTAATATTAAAATCGATGGCTGATCTGTTTAAGTAGAAAGCTGAATGTACTTTTAAAATTTCTAATAAATTAGAAAAATTTGGGAAAAATCAACATGCTGAGAAATCGGAAAAAATTGGGTGAAATTAAAAACCATTTAAAAAATGAACACATTCCATAGAAAATGAAATTTGGGCTTTTGAACAGTTGTGCGCCCAAAAAACCAATGCAGAGTTGAAAAAATCTTTTCATTTGGGAAAAGAATTTTGGGAAGCGACTAGTGAAATAAAAAATTGAATGTTAATATTTTAGCTACAGTGCTTTTAAAATTCAGTATAAAAGATATTTTTGCCCAATTTTCCGATGTTTTAGAATATGATATGTTGACAAAAAAAATCATTAAATGGAAAAAATACTCTTTTAAGATAATAATTAAAAAGAATGCAAGCGTAATTAGCGCGTTTTTGCTTGATTTAATAGAACGTTTTATATATTTAAGCTGTAATTTTTTCTTGAATTTTTCGTTTTCCTTTTCATTGTAAAAAATGGTCACCTTATTAATGACTAGCTTTAAAATGAATAGTAGAAGTCAATTAAACAAATCTGTTTCATGTGGATGCTGTACTACTCTTCTAGAGCATACATAAAAGTTATTCTGACAAAGTTGAAAGAACATGCTATTAGGAAAAACCCTTTTATCACATTTATTAATTTAAATGAATTCCAATAGAGTGTTTACTGATAAAAGAAAAGTTTCAGCGTGACATATCTACTTAACCTTGACTTTCGCGGTTTGTCACACTTAGTGATTTTACAAGGACATGTGTAAGAAGCCATTGTGTTTGAAAAACATTTTCGTTTTGTTTGTGATTTCCATTGAGTTAAACGATAAGTTTAGTCTTAGAAAGTTATTAAATAAACAGAATTCGTATGAAAACAAAAATATACTTACCCGTCTGAGAAATTTCCAATAAAAGAACAACACAGAGTATCAATACCAAGCGCATGGTAAAGCAATGAGGCAAGATAAATTTTTTATGACCATTTTATTATGGATTCATCTTCTTTAGACTGTAAGAAATATTTTAATATTAGCATAAAAGTATCACAAATATTTGAATTTTAAAAGCAAGACACTATAATTAAAGAACTACTCTCATCTTTGTTTACCAACTCGTTCTGGTTCTGGCTATTTTTCCCGCTAAGCCTAACTCCATTTAAAAAATTTATATGAAATCAATACTGTAACCAAAGGGGGCGAAATTCTTCTCTAGTGGAGTTGCGCAGTGGTATTTAACCTTTGCAGACTTCGCCCATTCACCAGGAGCTGGCATCACTTTTTAATGCGGCACATCATATGGGCGATACCAATTACTGTAAGTAATTTTGACGCCCAGTTCCCTCCCTAGAGGGACGTACCTAAGCTCTGGTGATGCGAAACCGTACTTAGGATTTTAATTTTGCCAAGAACACCCAAGCCAAACAGGCACTCAAGGGATTTTTTCATGCTATATAATCATATGAACATGGCCGCTGTCGATTTTCTGTATCATGAAAATCCATCGACTTGGGCCGAGGTCGAACCTGCAATCTTGGATGTAGAAGGCCAGTAACAAACCAACCACGCCACCCAGCCGGCAAGACGGCAAAATTTATAGTTTATAATCATCCCAAATTCCATAAGTTCCATATTCAGATAACATCAGTGTGATCACGGATCTTAGAATGGGCAAAACGCAATCTCATCTATGATATCATGTTTCCTGAAGTGATCACATATATGTAATCATAATTCTGAACGGGTCAAAAAAAACGTACACAACAGGAAAAAAAAAAACTCCAGTTGCAGAGTGCATGACAAAAAAACGAACAGAAAGAACCAAGTGTGAGATATATTTAAAGTCGCGCTATAAGCAACACTAATGCTATCGGTGACGCGAACCTCATCATTGTAAGCTTCAGTCAAGTGACGAAGACGAAATCTGAGGTTCCACTTCCCTCTCCAAACTACCACGCCAACGGGAGGACTTAGAGCTCAACAGATTTAACGTGTATCAATCCCTCTATACGGCGGATCTTCGGTAGCATTAGGACAGGAATTCAGCCCTCTCTACATAGCGAGTCTTCAGTGGGACCAGGACTCAAACCTCTGACACGCTGAAGTTCGTGACCATAACCACTAGGCCAGGAGTGGCTAACTTTTATGGATCAACGTACCATTTTTTCTGAAGAAGTGTTTAATGATGTATAGACGTGCCGTCAAATAATTTTGACTTGTAATTATTGGGAAAATAATAATACCCCCAATACTAATACAAATAATAATACTAAAAGCACAAAACTCTACTTACTACGAAAAACTCTAGTTACCACTTTTGCACTGTATAGTTATAAATGTTTTAGTTATACGTGTAATGTACATAAAGTGTGTAACATTAGCGTGATTTCTGTTATTGCAGATTGTGGATGACAAATAACTTAAATTAGGATTGTAAGATGTTACTTTTTGTAGAATACATGCTGAATTGAAGTCATCTGCCAAACGGTTCCTAAGCAATTAATTATTTTTTTCTGTGGTTCACATTTTTTGACAAGAGGCTTTGTTTCAAAATACCGTTTTACAGACAATGATCTGCATGCCACTATTCTAGAACATAAACACACACCGCTTTGTCGTTTTTACTTACATATAATGCCATGTTTCTCGGGCCACCAAATTTGAAATTCTCTGTTACACTTACTGTCTTGCACTCTTTGTTCTTTGGCTGAACTATAGCCATGTTAAATAACAGTTAAAAATTGTAAATATAACACAGATAAACTTTAAAATACAGTTGTGTCAATGAAATTGATTATGCTATGCGTAGACAGACATCGTAAGCAATTGTAGTCTACGACGTAACTAAGGCAAGACTATAACGAACGAATGTTCTCCCCGCCACCAATCACTCGCGTTTGTTCGTAATACTTTATGGTGTATTTTCAAATTTTGAAATAAAATTTTAAACCATTTTGATCACTGGCGTGCCAATAATATTGTGTCGTGTGCCATCAATGGTACGTGTGCCACTGGTTCACAATCCCTGCAATAGACTAACACGAATACTATCAAGTACAGTAATACCCCGAACTTAGCGATAGGTGAGACAGAGTGACAACCGCAAGTAAGTCGAATTCACGTAAGTCGGGGTATAATTTCGCGAATAAATACATATAAATTATTTTTATTTAGGGTCGGAGACAAAAGAAAATAATAATTTAGAAAAAAAAAATGTTCAATAAAATCTTAGATAACACAAATACTAAATCGTAATCAGAAGTTATTTTGATATAGAAGGTTTCATAAAATCTAACAAAGTAGTCTGACTGTTCAAAGATTTATTTTCTCTAACAAAATTTCCTCGTGGTATGCTAATATTTTTCGTTTCTTGCTTTGTTGAAAAATACGCTCTTCATTGGAGTCTATATTAGCAAAAATTTTTGTAACCCTTTTTCAATTACACAGCGGCCTTCTGCAGAATTCCCACCCTTCATTCGATCTTCTGATTAAAATGGGTCCAAAGACTCAAGCTCTTCAATGTCTTGTTCTTGCTCATGCATTTTTATGAGCTCATCCATTGTCAGTTCCTGATTGGGGAAATTCGACAGTTCTAGAACGTCATCTACCCACTTCTAAATTCATTTGCCTGGCTCATATCGACAACTTCTTGAATCACATTACGACAGTGCTTCTCAAACTTTCAATATTTGTGACCCACTTTTCAATCATAATTTTCATCGCCCCCCCTACAATAATAAAGTATTGAATACAATAATACTGTACTTTGAAACTAAAGTTACAATACGACTTTTTAAGTGCCACCGACGTATATAAACGTCTCGCTCAGCCAAAGAGTTAATTGCCCCGCACGTATATATATGTGTTCCCGAAATACGATTTTTTCTGTTCACTGCTATCTATACAATTATTCAAAAGGCTTTGGAATGCAATAAAAAAAAACCTTGGCCCAATGTCTGCTAAGAATTTACTTATTTCAGAAGGTTTGCTTATTTGTTCCTTTTCTACTCCCCCACCCAATGCACCTCATACGCTAGCCTATGTATAAAACGGTGGCATTAGAGAGTGAATCGCGTAATTTTTAATCGGTATTTTAGGAATTAATTATAAACCGTACAAATTATCAATAAAAGTGTCAACTTTTGTAAAGATTTTTATATATAAAAAGCCGAGATGGGGTCACTCATAATTATTAAACGTTCTTAATTTGGTATTGTTTAGTTAATTGTAAAATACATTGCGCAGTGCTGATATATTTATAAATGTGTTATATAAGTGTAAATGTGTATTTTATTTTTTCTGCCAGAATGTATTTTATTTGTTTACTTTCAGTAAGTTTATAATTTCGTTAAATCTCTCTTCGACTTTTCAGTATGCCCGCACACCCCTCGTAGGACTATCACGCCCCCCTAGGGGGAGTGCCCCACAGTTTGAGAAACGTTGCATTACGAATTTCATCAGGATCTGGCACTGATTCTGTCCGAAATTCAGTAATGAAGGGAAATAATCGAAGAGATTTGAAACTCGCGTAACTCAGAATTCGCGTAAGTCGAGGCTTTACTGAACAAAAAACTTTCTCTAAACTTAATTGAATAGGTATAAAAAAATTTTAAACATTACATACTAAGGGAAAAACAGCACACGAAAAAACTCTAAAAGCATTGAGAATAAGAATTAAGAGGAATAATACGATTTACACAAAAAATTTAATTTAAAGATTTTCATAATTTTTTGGTTGCTTCCTATGTGTATGTATGATGTAAAACAGATTTTATGCTCAAAATTTCATAAAAAGCTAACCATTTAATTTTTTTTAAAGGAAAAAACGTGAAACTCTCTTATGAAGAGGAGATTTCAAAATGCGACTTCTACAAAAATTGACGTACATGCATGAAATTTGATTTACAAATACGTCAAACTATGTATAACAAAAGTTGGTATGGGTTTTGCGATAACATGATTGGTATTCGTACAATACTTCTTTTTATGAATTCTTACTGAAAATCCATTAAAAATTGTGTAAATTCTAAATTTAATTACTTTTTAAAAAATAAGTATTGCTTTGATTGAAAAATGCATACCAAATTTTGTTCCACGTACTATTAGCAACAAGCGGAAAAATTTTCAAGTATTAGGCACAATAGGAAAAAAAACCTCAGCATTTTAAATAAAAACAATCTAGTCATTTACCTTTTCTGAGATAAGTCGGTTTTTTTGTTCTGGGGCCTTTTGGAATGGGGGAAAAAACAAAACGAAAAAGTTATCATAACTCTGCGTTTTTTTGGTAAGAAATTTTTAAAATTTTGTATTTGTAAAAAAGTATAAAAAAATAATTTAGACAAAAAAAATTAGTTTTGTTTTTTTCTGGAATTTTTTAAATTGGATATACTATGTCCCAAAAAGGGGCATGTTAAGGTTCCCAAAGTTTAAAAAAGCTTTACGTTTAAAAACATTAAAAACTTTAAAAAGCACCCAAACTTTTAAACCTTTTTTAAAAATGTTATAAAAACTTAAGGAAAAATTATGTATATATAATTATATCTGATGTATGAAATTTTTCTCAAATAACGAGTTGTTTCTCAAATTTCTCGCAGGTACAGAAAAAGGTATATACCGCTTAAAATATCAAAGCAGCCTATCATACTACAGATGACTTTAAAAAAGATCACTAGAAAGATGTCTTGATTTCAAACTCGGCATAGTTAGTTATTTAAAATTAAACTACATATAAGAAAGAATTAAGATACATGTTTATTTTCACATACAGTGAAGTACGCCTAACGCGAAAACGCTTAAGACGAAATATCAGTTTTAACACGAAATAATACAATGATCCCGACAAACTACAATGTATTTTCATGTACATTTTTCTCTTAACACGAAAATATTTCTCTGCTAGATATAGAAATTGAGCCCACACTAAATAAATGTTTGAGAAAGTTTCTGTATTATTGGACTGTGTGTTTTTATTTTTCATAAAGAAAAATTTTCGTTAAAAGTTTTGATGATGAACCCCCTAAAAACTTAGTGGCAGTGTATCCCTTCCACGCCCCCCCGGAGTTCAAACCCTGGGTAGGGAAAAAGTAGTAAACCCTTTTCATCCCTTCAGTGGGTCGATAAATTTTTTTACCGGCTTTCTTGGGGGAAACCCTTAAACACGGGGGGTTTCGCGTCAGACGGAACTTGACCAAGTTCTGCTCGGATCCCCGGTGCCAAGATCAAACGGGGAATAGGTACAGTAGGTTTTAGCCTTCATTGGCTGTTGCGCTACTGAGTTTTTAGAAGATGGTAACGTGTGTCCAGCCCCAATTATGACTGTCAAAGACATTTAACAGTTTGAAAAAAAAAACTAAAACGTATCCTTGATACATATACCGATGAAGAAAATAAAATGAATAATGCAGCTCTTGTTCCCACGTTATCCGAAATGATGAACATCATGAAAAGTATGCGCAGTTATTTAGAAGCACATTTCCATAGTAAAATGAATAAAAAAAATGGACGACATAGAACAATTTGACGCTAAAAAGGACAATACAGAGAAAAATATCAGATTATTTTCCAAAAACTCAATAAAAGTTTTGGTTTTCAAAAACCCTTAAATTTTTTTTAAAGAAAAACCCATTGTGAATTTTTTTTGTTTTTTTTAAAATCCCATATATATCTATCTAAATAAAATGTGCTTTAATAAATTTAATTTTGTTGAATATGTGTTGTTGTCGTTGTTTTCAATATCCTTTGACACGAAATTCTTTTAACACGAAAAATTATTTCAGCTCCGTCAGTTTGTTTTAAAAGGTTTTGGGGCCATTCCCCCAACATAAAAAAGGATACATTTTTTTATTTTTTTAAAAATTTTAAGATATATATGAAAAATATCTATTGCAAGTGGTTTTTGTACTTTACTATTCTTTGAATTATCATTTTAAGTCTAGGAACCATGTTTGCATTTGAAAACCACTTACTTTATAATTAACACATTGTACAATTCAAGAAAAGTTCAGCAATATCAACTCAGTGATGAAATTAAAAAAAAAAAAAATTCCAGTAAAATCTCTAGAAAATAACGCTTTTTTAGCATGAGTAGAAAAATGCATCGCATGAGCAATTAGAATTAAAATATTGAACAGAATACACATAAACAAAAATATTCGAAAAGGAAAACATTTTCAGTAATGTTTATTTATTTATTTCTAGCGGGCCCTTGGGGATTCGTGTTTTATTTGCAGCCCCTAGTACGTTGGCTGGTATCCGAATTGGGGCACCAAAAGGCGGATACCAATCGCCCGCGGGAATTTTGACCCCCATTTTCCTTTAAAAAGGAACACCTGAGCTTTGATTTTGTGAACCTGTACTAGGTTTTTAATTTTTCCGAGACCCCAAGCAAACAGATACTCTGGGATTTTTTTACATGCCGTATAATCATGCGCCCAGGCCACTGTCATTTCCCCCATCATGGAAATCCACGGATTTGGGGCCCGGGGGTCGAACCCGCAACCTTTATTGCACAGAAGGCCAGCGAAAAAACCACGGAATACCCGCTTTTCAGTAATGTTAAAGTAAATATAAAGTGTAAAGGGGTTTTTTTCTCCGGGAAAAAAGGTTCACAGTCCAAAATTTTTTTTCCCCAAAAAAACATCAAAGTCTTTCAAATTGATATTCTAACTTTTTTCCCAGTACTGTTTTTAAAAAAGAATTAATTTTTTTTTTTTAAATTTCTTTTTTACCAAATTTGTTTGAATTTATTTATTACTTTTAATAAAAGTTTTTAAAATGTTCCTTACAAGATATTGAACTACCTAGATTGATATTTAATTTTAAATAAATCCTTTCTTCCTTCGAAATAGCTGCCCTTTGGGGGGGGCCTTGACCCCCTAAAATTTTCCCTTCCCGGCTGTCCTTTTCTTGGTCAACTTTTTCCTTTTGGCATTTAAAACGGAACCCAAACTTTTCCCAAAATCGCGACCCCACTATTCAATCATCATTTTTATCGCGCCCCCCCCCATAAAAAAACAATGCTCCAAATTTTAAAACTATATTAACACTAAAGCTACAATACGACTTTAACCTTTTATTCCACCGGCAATTTTAAAACGTCTCCTCAACTAATACGTTAATTTTCTGGACTTTTTATACCTCTGTTGAAGTGATCTTTTCTTTTACAGTGCTATCCATAAAATTCCCGGGGGTTTGGGGAAAGCCCAAAAAAAGGACCTTGACAGGGGTTTGCGAAGGGTTCTTATTTCAGAGGATTTTTGGGTTCTCTATTTCTTTTTCCCCCTCCCCTCCCCCAAAAAAAATCAAAAAACGCCCCGTCCTAGAGGGGGTAAACGGTGGGCATTGGGGCAAGGGGTTTAACTTTTGATCGACAGTTAAGGAATTAATTATAAACCGTACCCAAAATTTTCCCAAAATAAGTGTTAATAGAAGCCCCCTGGGGTTACTGACAATTATCAAACTTAATCTTAACAGGGATTGTTAAGGTTAATAATAAAAATTCATTGTACAGTACTGATACATTTATAAGTGTATTATAAAAGGGAAATGTACATTCTATATTTTATTATTCAAAAATATTTTGTTTTTTTTGTAAAATTAATAATTGTTTTAAAAAAACCTTTTGTTTTCACCTTTTTAATATGCTCCCCTTTCCCCCTTTTAGGGGTTTGCGCCCCCCCAAGGGGGGGGGTACGAGCATTTAAAAGTTTTCAGACCTTTTTTGGGAATCTCCCCCCTGGTTTGGTCTGTCTTACCCTACGGTTTTTTAAAAAAGGGCTTTTTTGACTCAAAACCGCCCCAAACTTATCAGGAAACACCGCTCATTTTCTTTTAGGCCAATTAAATTTAGCAATATCTGGTTCTATAAAAAGTTCATGAATTCCTCTAATTTGGTTCTTTTTTAAAATATTGTTTTCACATTTCAAACCTCCAAAAAAAACACTAAGGACCCTTTTTCTTTAAAAAAGCAAAATTCTCCCCCACCCGGGGTTTTATTCCCATGGGGTATGTGAAAAAGGGGCCCTTTTCAATTATTTTGTAAATGAGGGATTTGGTTTTCTGTTGATGAAAATTTTATTTTTAAAAATGTGACGGGGGTTTTTCGCGTCTTCTAAAACCTCTTGGGAAAATTTTTGGGGGCCGAATGGCAATTCTTTTTCCCAACCCCTCAAAGAAGAAAAGAAATTAGGAATGTTCTATATAATTGGGGCTTTAAAATTACGTGAGGTTCTATGAGGGAGGTCTAAAAAGTTCTAGAAGTTTTTAGGGGGTCTAATAGTTTCGCTTGGAAGTTCTATGAAGGAAGGGGTTCTAAAAATGAGTTCGAAACCCGAAAATCGTCCCTTTTTTTGGAGCAAGTTAAAATCAAAATTATATTGACGATAAAGGCTCTTAGATGTTCGCCCAACGGATTAAGGGAAGAAAATTATATTCTTTAAACTGAAAGGGTTCTTTGTAAAAAGGGCAGGGGAAACATCTATAAATAAATTTGGGTTCGGTGGTTTTGGGTTGCGCTATTTGTTAGAATTATAGTTTATGTCTCATCATCCCGATCATAACCCCTAATGTGTTTTCTTTGCTGAATATAAATTAAAAATAACAATAAACTAATTTTTATTGGAATTTTTGGTGGTCAATCTTTTTTCTCCTCAAACTTGGGGCGGGTGATAAAAACCCACAGCCCCTTTGGGGTATCACAAATATTTTAGTCCATAAAAACATCTGTTACCGGCAGTGACTCTATTGCGAACATCTGGGGCTTTATCACTGAGTGTGTTCAGTTCAGAGCCTAAATATCTGAATCCCCATTGACAACTTCAAATCTGTATTCTACTATTACAAAATAAGGTTAATTAAAACTGGTACTCGACATGAATTTTATTTTGTTCTGATTTATGATAAGATGTATTTTATTTGCTTCCTATCTCCAAATAAAGGAAAACCTAGCAACAATGGCAAGGCCGTCGGTAAAAGCAGAAATCTGCACTGATTTATTAAAAATAGTTCCTCTAGTATTAATGTTAGAATCTTTTAGAATCATTTGAAGAGCAAGATTAAAAAGAAGGCAGACTAGTGCATCTCTTGTCTGAGGCTATTTGAAAAGACAATAGGTTCTGACAAACTGTTCTGAACCGTTATTCATACAGTAGGGACAATAAATTCCCGAATAGGTCAATTACAAATTTTTAAAAAATAGAATAGTAATTTAATCTTATTGGCCTTCAAAATACCGCCCTCCTGCATCCACACACTTGTTCTAACATTTGTATAACTGTTCAAAACATTCCTGGAACCCATTTTTTGAGAGGTTCTTCAGTTGCTTCGTCACATTTTGGATCACCTCATCTGAATCCACAAAATGATGTCTCTTCAATTTCATTTTCTCAGCCATGTAAGAATCCTCTGTTGCTGGAATCGTTTCCATGAGCTTTCTTCAGCAACTCGAGCGTCTCAGAGAGAAGGTGATTACACATAAAATTTGAGCAAAACACAAAATATGTTTGCACACTGCTCCATAGACGCCATTGCAAAACCCGCCAAATGAAAAATTCGCTTTGTCAGAAATGATCTGCAGCTAACGCTAACAGTACGGAAATGAATTCCAGATGGCTAAGTGTTTTCCTTATTAGTGCTGCCCACCCCCGAAACAGATATTTTCCCTTTAACGAATACCTGCGTGAATGTAGGGGACCAACCCATGAACTTTTTGACTCTAGTAGTAGTATATATAAAAGCGACTTTATATAAAAACTACAGAAATTATGTACAGAATTATTTATTTGTTTTTCCCCATAATTTAAGCAAAATTTTCAATAAATAGCTGGTAGAAAAATAGTTTTTAATAAAAGAATATTCTATTGGATCAAGTAGTAAAAATATGTATGTTGTAATATGATTACAGTTATGTTATCAGCACTGTAAGTTATTCTATTAATCAATACTTTTGGAATTAATTAACTAATTAGTAAATAAAGTATATTGACATATTTTAAGTCTTATTAAATTTTTCAAATATAAATAACGTAAAAGAATAGAATTTCTCTAATTTTCTTGAGTTTTTAAATAAAAGTGGAAAATGCATTCGAATAGCATTATTCTATAAGGCTAAAATTGAATATACTATTTAAAATAACTTAATACAAAAAAGTAATGTGTGAATGATTCCATCACATAAAGATTACCTACTTTATTTTATAATGTTGTATAAAAAATGTGTTATTAATCCTAGATTCACAACGTTAAGAACGGTACTATTTTCAATACAGAGGATTATTAAGACATAAATTTTGCTACAAATAAACCGTATAAAATTTTGATTTGTTTGGTTCTGTTAAATTCTATAGTTACTTTACCTGTGACGAATCAAATTTAATTATTTTCTGATTGCAAAATATTTTTCGTACATGTATGATGCTCATTTTTAACACACAGACTACTTCTGGGTAAACTATTGCAGTCTGTTTTACAAAATATTATAAATTATATTAAAATATTGACCAGATTATCGGAAACACACTAATAAGTATCTCATAAAAAATATTAAAAAAAAATTAAATTTGCTAGTGTAATATATTTTTATTATATTGATAATATAATGTTAATTCTCTCTTATAGATTTAAGTATATGAATTTAATGATGTTATAATGTTTAAAAATTTAAGCAGTTTCACCCTCATTAATTTAGTTCATTAAAAAAATTGTCTTAACCCTAACAGTTTTCATCTAAACCAATTAAATATTTACGCGAGGGGGACTAGCTCGTATTATGCAATTTATCTATAACAGGGGTGGCGGACCTTTATAGATCAACGTACCATTTTTTTCTAAAGAAGTGTCTAATAGGGTATAGATGTGCCGTCAAATAATTTTTATTTGTGATATTATTGGGAAAATGATAAAACTAAATACTAACAACACAAAATTATTTAATGCAAAAAAATACTTTTTCCACTTATAGTTGTAAATCTTTTAATTATACGTGTAATTAAAATTAAAATAAACATTCGTGTGATTTCTGTTGTTGCAGATTGGATGACAATAACTTATATTAGAATTTTAACTTATTACTTGTAGTAGAATGCATGCTGAATTGGAGTCATCTGCCAGACGGTTCCTAAGCAATTAATTATTTTTCATGTTGTTCACTTTTTTGACAAGAGGATTCGTGATATGTTTCAAAATGCTGTTTTACAGACGATGTTCTGCATACCACTGTTCCAGAACATAAAACACGCAATAATGCCATATTTCTAGATTCACCAAATTTGGAATTCTCTGTTACACTTACTATTTTGCAATTTTTGTTCTTTTGTTGAACTAGAAATATTAAATAACAGTTAAAAATCGTAAATATAACAAAAATAAACTTTAAAATACAGTTACGTCAATGAAATTGACTATGCTATATGTAGACAAACTTTACATCAAAAGCAATTGTAGTCCACGACATAACTAAGGCAAGACAATAACGAACAAGTGTGCTCACCACTCTGCGAACGATCACTTGCGATTTTTCGTAAGACTTCATAGTGATCTTTGTTATTTTGAAATAAAATGCAAACCATTTTAATCGATGGCGTGCCCAAAATATTTTGTCATGTGCCATCCCTGATCTATAATATATATTTAAGTTTGCATGAAAGGCAACATGGCTGTTACCATTTTTGTCATCTATCCAGTATAGTGGTTAGCGACACTGACTGCTGTGCAGTAGGGACTGGGTTAGAATCCCGAAGAAGGCATGGATGTTTCAATGTATAGTGTAGGGATGGCGACTCTTTCCGAAAAAGATCGATTTTTAAATCGTAAACCAAATGAATCGTAACCAAATGAATCGATTCACAAAAAAATCGAGATGTAAGAAATCGATTTATTTTTTCAAGTCTGCATTTACAATGTAAATATAAATCCATTTTATGAAAAACAAGAAAGATACCATGATAAACGATCTCTTATCAGTAAAATCAGGGAATTTTTTAGCTCTGGAAATTCGATAATTACAATTATTTTTAGTACCATATCAAAGTATGAGGTATAAAAAAAGTCATTTATTTTTTTAATGTATTTGTTGCATTAAATAGTTTATAAAATAGATAATATAACTTATAGTTCCCAATGCTTAATATCTAATCTTTTTAAAAACTACAGTCTGTCAAGTCATCTGGGATCCAAGCGGTTCCGCTCATCACTTGCGATGTTTCCGGCAATCATAAAAAGGCGCTCACAAGGAACAGATGATCCCATGATACTCATATATATCATGGCTATTGAGTGAAGGTAATAATAAATACGTTTTTTTTCTGTGTTCTTTCCAGTAAATTAACCCTTTAACCACCAACACCGCAATATTACGGGTTTTAAAAAAATAGTACATTCAACTAACTGTAAATAATTTTATGGTTTTTACCAAAACAGAAAAAATCGAATGTCGATTCTGTAGGATGAAATGTCGATTCACTGAATCGATCTAGTGCTACATATCGATTTAAAAAAATCTATTTTTTTAGCCCGAGAAATCGATTCTTCGATTAATCGATCTCAGATCGCCATCCCTAGTATAGTGCCTTCCCGGCAGAAGGGTACTCTAATAGCCTTCGAGTCGCAAGTTCTCTCGTGAGGTTGGTAAAAAGGGAAGAGAGGTGGAAATCCTCTTACCTCCTCCCAGGTTATTCTGCCTCAAAATTGGGGTGGAACCGAGCTCAATAAGGCTGTAACCTGTGTGTTGGCCAGTGACAAGCAAGTGCTACGGCCAGTGACAGGCGTACATCTAGCCCCTTGCCATGATGAATTTCGTGGGCCTGGATCTGAAGCAGTTGAGATCAGGTGGCATAAGGAACAACCCCTTTTTTTTAAAACTATATTTGTATCCATTACCGGGAAAAAA
>BMAV01015190.1:0-11370 GCA_019973955.1 Trichonephila inaurata madagascariensis
ATCATTAAATTTAACAAACGTCCCCCCCGTTGGGTTGGTTGTGGTAGTTAGGAAGTGGGGTGCCAGCTCAGGTGTCGTCCACGTCACTTGACCATGGTTCAAAATTACGTGGCCCGTCGCCAAAAGCCCTCGTGTAGCTAAACAGTGTGACGTTAATAATCAATCAATCTCATATCTGAGTAGAAAAAACAAACACCATATAACAATTATAACTTGTAATAACAAAAACACACATTCCGCAAAAAAAAAATAACACAATAAATTAGTATGGCTAAACGTCAATTCCGCGCGATACGTCCGGACATGTACTTAAGCTAAACAGAAAGCGGGGAGTGAGTAATCGAGTTATGCAGTGCTCAAACAAAAGACGAATCGACGAGATTTGAAAATCGTGTAACTCAGAATTCGCGTAAGTCTGGGTAGCGAAAGTCGAAGCAGTACTGTATTTTATTTCAATTCATCAGAGTTTTAAAAAAAGATTATATAAATTTCGTATACAAGGATAAAGTGTTGCATGTTTCCTGTTGTGTCGCCTTTTTGTGTGTCTGCAAAAACAAATTTCATTTTAAAGTTGAATTGCTCGTTTGTTAAACTAAATTGCGCTATATTCATTACAAATTATAAAGCATTATATTACAATATTCAATACAGTATATCACAAACTCAACAACTAAATAATACCACAAAATTTGTTTTTTATTTAACAAGAGATTTCTTAAAAATTTGTTTCCAATGTAAGCAATTCTAACCAAAAACTTATCTACAAAAGGCCCATTTCGGCCATTCCGCAAATTTAATATTATTAATGTAATTAATTCAGGTTTTAAAATTCAATAAAAGTTAATATTTGTAAAACACTTCGTATTAAGTCACTTGATTGTTTTAAGGAGGGATATAGAAATAAACAGAATTTCAAAGTTTTGACAAAAATTGCGTAACCTATATCCTTAATCTAAACAATTATATATCTCAGTGATTTAAACCATTAATCCGATAAAAATGCAAACTCACAGATAATTTACTATATTAAAATTTTTTTGAAAATTGAGATTTCGTTATATTTGAATATATTCTATCTGTAATAAAACTTATTTGATATGGATCAAACATTGAAACTCTTAGAACAATAACCTAAAATATTGAACAGAAAATTTTCAATAGCCTTCAACATAGCGAAGCACCTTGGCAAACTATCATAAACTCATGTTAACCAATACCTCTCGTGTATTTTCTCTATAACCGTCTACCCACCCTATATCCAAAAAATGAATAATACAAACTTCACCACCCTTGCCGGAACGAATCTGTTTCGAACAGAATCATCGAGCGTGATCCTCCACCCTGAACTGTTTTCGGAATTCCAAAACACATGTTCGAATAGCGTTAAAACTCCCTTCATTAGCATACGACCACGTGTCGGCATACGCCTCACGTGAGCAACTTTTACCAACGGACTCTGTCAGTTTCTGTCACACGATACCCCCTTCCCTTCCAACAACAAAGGGGGTCGACAACAGCAGGTTCTCTGTTTTGTGCAGCCTTCCCCCTCTCTCTTAATTAACGCTGATAAGTCAGGCCACACAGGGCTGACATACAAGGTACCGGGAAATTAAATTCTTCCATCGCCTGGTGATCCTACATAAATAAACTTTCATAATTACAAGGCTTCCCCGGCGATACGTGAGGTGGATAAGTAAAATGGAAAATAACTACTACAGATGAACTTGTAACTTTTGTGGAGAGATTTCACATGTGCATAGAATTGCATCTTCGCATAAGTAATGTGTGGGAGTTATTAAATTATAAATATATTCTTACTACATAAAATGGATCACATATGTAAGAATAATATTAGTTTTGTGAAAAATGGTGAAGCACATGCCTATGTCTTATACCAGTGGCATACACAGGAATTTTTCAAGGGGAGGTCCTGGGTCGAAAATCCACCATTCTCGTATCATGCACCAATACACGGTCTAACATATTCTTTTGATTTTGTCGATTTTCGGCAACAAAAAAAACAGTAAATAATTACTATTAATTAACAAAATGGATTATTAATAACAAGTACTTAATTAAATTTTACGTACTGTATACATAGGATTATCAATCTAAAAAAAAATCAAAGGCTATGGGGCGGGGTTCTCGATTAGGGTCCCCCCCTCTTTTGTGCGTCGCTGTCCTATACTAACCATTCCATATATCTTTTCTTCACTACTTTGCTGGACAGCTGATAAGGCAATTAAAAACTTTTTCTTCTTTTCTTAATGTCTTTTTTCATCAGCTAAAACTTATTATTGTATAATACAAAAAAATTTACGATATATAAATTTTTTTGTCTATATTATGACGTTCCGAAAAATGGAATTGGTCTCATATCTCTAATAGCATTGCACCTTAAGTAAGGCCCATGTTCCATACATTTACAACAAATTTCCTTGCTGAACATATCGTGTGTGTGTGTGTGTGTGTGTGTGTGTGTGTGTGTGTGTGTGTGTGTGTGTGTGTGTGTGTGTGTGTGTGTGTGTGTGTGTGTGTGTGTGTGTGTGTGTGTGTGTGTGTGTGTGTGTGTGTGTGTGTGTGTGTGTGTGTGTGTGTGTGTGTGTGTGTGTGTGTGTGTGTGTGTGTGTGTGTGTGTGTGTGTGTGTTTTAACCTCCAAATTTATTAAAATTATTTCAAGAGTTAAACAAAACTTGTTTCAATCTACGAGTTGCACTAGTAATGTTATTGGATTAACTTCAATAATATTTTCAATTCTTAACACCTGAATACTTTCAAAGAATATTCATATTATCTTAAGTTAGATTCATAAAGTATTTTGGCATAATCGAAAGGAGATTTTTCTTACCAAATTTATAATGCTTCAAGTTTAGATTGCGCACGTGAATGTTTCCTTGTAAATTTTATCAAGTGTTTCTTAACCCAGCATTTCTCAAACTGTGGGGCCGACCCCCCAGGGGGGTGCGAGTCTATCGAAACTTCGAAAATGAAACATTATTTAAAATATAATTAATTTATCAAAAAAGCAAAACAAAATACATTCTGACATAATAAAAAATAAAATACGCATTTACGCCGATATAATATATTTATAAAAGTATCAATACTGCACACTGTATTTGGTAATTAATTTAACAATACCAATCTAAAAACAAGTATAACAATTACCAGGGACTCCATGGCTTATCATATATAAAATTATATAAAAAATGTAATACTTATCTTGATAATTTGTACGGTTTGTAATTAAATTCGTATTGAAGCTTTACGTGTCGAAGTACATTATTATTATTGAATTCAATACATTATTATTGTTTGGAAGGGGAAGGCGTTGTTTGTCGCGAAGAAAATTATGCCTGAAAATTTGGTCGCAAGTATCGAAAGTTTGAGAAGCACTGTCTTAACCGAAATTCATCTTATAGAACTCCCTCCTCCTCCCTACTTTTCTATTTTAGAACTAAATAGGTAATATTTTCCCATGTAGTTTAATAATAAACGCTTAATTTTCAAACTGTTTTACTATAAAGGTATATATATATATTTTATTTTCCTTTAAACTGCTTTCACATGTGTTCTTAAAAACAGACTCTTGCTAAATGTGTGTATTTGTGAGATTAAGAGACAACTTTTTTTCAGAAAACTAAGTCTATAACCAGCACTTACTTATATTCGGGATTTAAGTGATCCATTATAAACTTATCACCAATTCATTAAGAGTTCACACGTTAAGTTTTCTTCTACTGTGATATGGTCGTTCTATGGCGACCATATCTTTGATTGTCAGCGTGAATTAGAGGTGTGGGATTCTCGAAATGAATCGACATTTTAAAATTCTTAATATGACTTTATTAAGAGTGTAACTTAAATTTCTAATAAATTGATAAACTTATATTAAGTGAGAATAAACCAAACACGCAGCTGTAGCCAAACCCCTGATCGCGTAACTTGGATAAATTATCAAATAATTATATTATTCCCTACTTTCAATTCTGATAATATTATGAGTTCTAATATCAAATAATCAGTCCTACCTTGAATCAAGCTAAGGTTCAATCACTTCAGAAAACTTTTAGAGACGCGTGCAATAGTATGCCCCTTTTGTAGTAATGGCTAGAATTTGGTAATCTTTGGTAGGCCGTCAATTCACACTTTATCCTTCTAAAACATAGTTTTCTAAATTGCCATCCCGCTTACTAAAACTTCTGTTCTTTTTTAAAGGCTATCTTATTTGCATTTTACAATTGCATTTCACTCTTGGGTTTGGGTTGGAAAAAAATTTGCCATTAATCTTGGCCGTCAAAAAAACCAAAAGGTTATGTTACAGAAAAAGCGTGAGCCCGTCACACTACTTTACAAAAAATGTCTTTTTAAATTTTTTTTTAACATTAAGAAAATTGCAAAAATATTAATTTTAAATACACCAGTTTAAAAAAAACTAATTAAAGTGTTGTGGGGATGGAACCACTAAAATTAAATGGCGTGAGAGCCTTTAAAATAAAGCACCTGCTTACATCTATTCGTGGTCTGTGCGCATACTAACAGGGTTGTACTATTAAAAAAGGTGCCACCGACGTTGAAAGTACTCTATTAAATATTTTTAGAACATTCTTTTACTGCACATTCCGTTGGTCAACTGAATCTTCAATCATGAATATTATTAAGTATATTTGAAATGCCTTGCAATACACACTGAACCAAAAAAAATGATCTTCATCACCTCATATACCTTCGGGAGGGTGAACAGTTTTTCAAGAATCATTGTGAATTACTTCCAAGATACCTTTAAACATTAGTGAAGCTCTTACCATGTCTTGTTGCGGCAGATCTACAGTATTTAATCGTATCTAAGCAGCATTTTTTTTCCAGTGCTAATGCTACTGAAAATCGGATGTAGCTTAGAATCGAAGGAGGAAAAATTCGTTGGATGTTGTAAATTTCACCCCTTTAGAACAATTACGGATTCATGTTTGTACGTAACATTTTAATATTGGTAAAGTAAATTGATTGTTCACTTCTAATTAATTCTAATTTTTAAAAAAAATTTAATTTCGTAAATATCGGAGATCAATCTTTTTTTAAATTATTTATTATTTTTTTTCTCAAAATGTGTTGAGAATTTGGGGTGTGACTTAGAATCAATGGCGGTTTAAATTCGAATAAATACAGTATATCTATAAAGCGACCTACACGATAATAAGTAGATACGTATATTTTGTTTGGACTTAGATTAGTATTTACAGAATTTTGATAAGATTTAATATTATGTTGTACGGATTTATCACTAACTTGGCTAATTGAATTTTTGTCCCTATATTGTATAGGAGTACCATTATGACTGAACTATAATTATTAATTACAATATACGATTACACTCCAAACACTCTACCAGGAAGTTAAAGTCAGGAGAGTGATTCTCACAAATGACCAAACAATGTTTTTAGTACTTATTTCAATAACACTTTCCATCCAAAGATCTCATTCCAATATATTTGACTTCCCAGTAACAAAATCTTACTTGGAATGAATACATGATGCTTTTCATGTACCCCAAAAATACTAATTCACATTTTAAAATTCTAGTTATCATCATGTCACAAAGTTTCTGGCGCACTTTTGAACATTTCATAGCAAGGCAATTGTCTAATTTAGAATTCTGAAATTATCTAACTTGAATGTACCTCACACATTTTCAATTAACCTGGAAAGAGCCTTTGTTGATTACTTGGTTTTGTGAACTTCAAGCACCTAAGTGAAGGCCATGAACCTTGATATGTAGATTAAGATTTCTATTTTAAGAAAGCTAAAGTAGGAAAGTATATGATGATATTGTAATTGTATGGAGATGAGTGTGCAACTGCAGGGTGTGTAAGTGAATCGACAGGTTAGCAGGAAACGTGTAGTTTTTGATAATCGTTATACGGAAGCAGGCGTTTCTGAAGACTGGACCTACTTGGCTTTTCCTCTAAGCCATATATTAAACAATCTTTATTAGTTTTAGTCAGAATTCGATGTTTATTTCGTTGCTCTTACTATTTACTATTGAAATATTGTGATTAGATCAAATGAAAGTTGTTAAGCTTTACAAATGTCTAATGACCATTTTTCTGGAAACAGTAGTACATGCTGTAATTCATTTCAAACTTTTTAAAAGTTCCTCTGTTTCTTTCTGCCTGCAGATGATATATTCTTCCATTTATACATAAATATTTCTTAAATATCCTGTATAATACAACATAATTTTATACTTTTGATGCAGCTATAAAAAAATAGTATTAAAACATCTTAAAGTAAAGTTAACCCCATCCCGATACTTTCGTAACCTGTATTGTGCCATGATACGGCTCCACTACGTGTGTAACCACAGTAAATTACTACCAGAGCTTTTCATATATAAAAGCGCGGCCTCGAAGGAGTTTTGATACGGGGCCCACTCAGATCTAGCTACGCCTGATAAGTTGACTGTATGTAAGTCAACTGTAATTCAGACTGTAAGTGACTGTAATTAAGTAACGAAATCGCCAATCAAAGACGTCAAGGTAGAAATTTGAAACTGGATTCCACGAAACACTACATTTGAAACAATAAAAAAAAATTTCATAATAAATCAGGATTAAACTTCAAATGCTCATGAAACAAAATTGGAAAATTTTGGAGAATGAGAATAAAGTCGAAATTATATAATTTTTCGGTATTTTAACTCAAAATAGAAATTTAATTTAATTTTTAAAATCAGCCCATTATATAAATTTTAATATGCTAATGTGAAAAAAATATATTTATATGTCTCTTTCTGCAAAAAAAATTGTTTAAATGACTGGATACCAATCTACCTCAAAATTAGAATAATTTTTACTAAATGAACTATTTAATTGCAATGGCTATTAGATGTCTTAATCACTGGCGTAGCTAGTTCTGAGTGGACCCTGTATCAAAATTCCTTCGGGGTTCTTTTTAGATCGAGAAACCTGTTAGTGGGACTGTAGTTACACATGTTGGGGCCCCTGCAGCTTGGGGGCCCCGTATTATTGATACGGATGATACGGCGGTAGCTACGTCCCTGGTCTTAACGGAATACGAAAATATATGAAATCGAATTTAATTAAAAGAAAGACGAAGGTTCTATTGTATAAAAGTCTTTTAAGATCAGTATTAAAACTTATGCATTATCAGTATTAACTATGTCTCGAACAGATGAGATCATGATAAGTATCTACGCGAAAGGAAGATTTTAAGATTTATTTTTGAAGGAATTCAGGAAAATGGAACATGGCGAAGAAGATCAAATTTAGAGCTCTATCAGTCATATAAAGAATCTGAAATTGTTTTCATCAAAGTACAATGAAATGGGCAGATCACGTTGTCAGAATGAACAAAAACCGCACCACTAAAAAATTCTTCAATGCCCAACCAATTAGTACACGAAGAAAGGGCAGGCCAAATCTTATATGGATTGATGCTATAGAGAAAGATCTCCAAGTTTTGACAACTAAGAATTGGAGAACACACTAGCAAGAAGAAGGTTGGCCTGGAAAAAGCTTCTTGAGAAGCCCAAGGTCCACCCTGGGCTGTCGAGCCACTAACTGAGGAAGGAAGGAAATGAACTATTTTATATAATAAAATTAAAGATTAAATATCACATCTGCTAAATATCGTATACTCTACTTAAACTGCTTTATTTGTAATTTAAATTCAGTTGCTGACAAGTTGATTTTACTCAACTGCAAAAGAAAACTGTTTTCAACTCGTTTAATAAAGTTTTGCGTTAGAATAATTAACAAACGGTTAATGGTTCCCTGAAGCCTTAGTGTGTGATTATATATAAAGCAGATGCATCATAAAATATACGCAAGATTCCCAATTTCCATAAATGTAAAACTGTCGACATAAGCAATGCTCTTCATTTTCTTTAATTATTTACATTTTTATTTACTTTTCTTTGCTAATCAGCTCGGTGCACACAATGCATATAAAATTAATGAAGTTTCGTGCTGTTGTGCTAAACATGAAATTCAAATGAGAAAGAAAAGTTTGATTATTCTCAAAAAAATTATTAATTGCAAAAGAAGTAGAGGGGAGGGGGATGCACACTAATCCAATTAAAGGAAAACTTAGTGTGACCGAAAATACAAAACGAAAAATTCTAATTGCAAAACCGCAATTAAGCAGACGATTTGAAAAGTTCCACTCAGAATTCTAATGAAAAGCTAGTATGATTACTCCACAGTCAATATTTACATATTCAAAGCATTCGGTAAATTCAAAAATTTTTCATCTTCATCCCCTTGTACTCTCCACACACACTTTCCCAATAATGAATCGTTTCCACCCAGAAAAGATCATGCAACTAATTAAAAATTTAAAACAACAAGTAAAGTTAATTAAACTAACATTTACCTTCCACGAACTCTGTTCCAGAGGTTTTCCGTTCCTGAAAATTGCTTATTCGGGAAAACGGGAAAAATAATGAAAGAAAAAAAATCACTTATTGTTTCTTTTGATTAATATTTTTCAAGGAGTTGATACATCGCACAATGACTGCAATGAAATGCTACGTCTGTGAAAATTCACACGCCGCTGACAATTTCTCGATGTATTTCTACCAACTGCGAGAAGAAAAAAAAGCATTGAAAGATAGTGGAAAAATCATTTCGAATCCAATTAAAGTTCTTCTTTTTCTTTTCCTTATAACATGCGATGACAAGTTTCTTATTAATGAGATTTTCTGCTCCTAATTTCAAATCTTACTGTTTTTATTCCTATTTTTTGTTGTTGAATGTTCGGTACAGCTCTTAAAACTTCATGAAATATTTGCGTTTTATCGGAATTTTTTTAACGTAGTTATTAGTTGCTCCCTTTAGAAGTTTAAGCAAATATTTTTATTTATTTATCATAATTTATTGTTTTTTTAGCGAAAATAGTTTAGAATTGAGGATTGTATTTATTTTTTTATGAATGGAACAATAAAAATATATTGTATAAATTTAAAAGATGGTGGAAACATAGTGTGTCACTCATAGAATCCTACATTTCCTGTAAAAAGCAAAAATTAAAACGAAAATCAAAATTACAGGTAATAGGTTGATTGCGATATACACATCTGTCTAAAATTGTTTTTACTTATTGTTCTAATTAACCAAGAAAGAACCATAAAAAATAAGCAAGCGAATCTGATCTTTTAATAGATAATCTTTATATTTGCGTGTAATACAAGTACAAATAGAAATGTCTGTTTTATGGATTTTAATGCGTAATAACCAAACCAAATCGAAAAGAATTTCAAAAACTTTTTAATCCAGTTACATTGTCCTTGAATCAAAAAATAAATGCAAAATAGAAAGATTAAATCAACGAAAGGCGCATATTGAGCCTGAAGATTTACGCTGTATCTTCAAATTACAAAACCTTCAAAGTTAAAAAAAGAGTAAAAGATAATGAAATGTATCTAAAGAAGTAATAATAAATGCAAATGCATATTTGCCATTACCACAACATTAAACACACACACACATACTTTTGACTGTAAAGTTGCAATAAACGACATTTATTATAAACCGTACAAATTATCAAGATAAGTTTTAGATTTTGTATACAATTTTATGACATGCCCATAGAGTCACAGATAATTGTTAAAATTGTTCCTAACTTATACCGTTAAATTAATTGGTGAAATATATTTCGTGCAGTAGGTATTGATACATGTATATATGTTATATCAGTGTACAATGTAGTATTTTATTTTTGAGTATGTCAGAATGTATTTTCGTTGTGCCTTCTAAAGTGTAATATTTGTTTAAAAATAATCTTTTATTTCGATTTTTCGATACATATTCGCCTCCCTCCACGCAGGTTACATTACGCCTCCCCTAGAGGGCGCGCCCCATTGCAGTTTGAGTATAGAAACGCGAACTACCGAGATGCAAGCACCTCAAAGTCATCCGCTGTAAGACCTGAAAATGTGAATCATCGCGAATACTTCTATTACGTGTGAATTCCGAATGCAAAACAAAAATAGGAATTCTTTTAAATTAAAAAGAAAGGGAATCATTTCTTGGTACTTTTAATTTTTAAAATTAGTTTTAAAAAAGTTATTTTCTTAAATTCTTATGCTAAAAGGTACTCATTATTATAAATACTTTAAAATGCACATAAATTTGAATTAAATTGGCAAAACTGATACAATTTGTGAAGAAGGGAAGAGTGTAATAAATAAATAAAATCTTCCTTTTTTTTCTGTAAAGAAAGGATTAAGACAAAACTTATTTATTAAATATATTCTATTTAATAAATAAGTTTGTAGCTCAAAAAAAATTATCACCTTTAATTAACAGAAGTATGTAAATTTATGAATTACTAGAAATTTATTGAAAATTTCTAAAATGATATTAATTAAATAAATCATACCATTAATCCACAAAACGTTTTATGTAATTTAAAGGAATTGTATTTCGAACTTGAGTTTTAAACCAAAATTTTAATTATAATTAAGAGTTTTGGGATTTTTAAAAGCGTATCCTCGGTGTAAATTTCTCGAAGATCGGGTATCCCAAAATTATGGGGTGTGTATCTTTTAAAAATTAAAAATTTAGATTAGCTAAGAAAATAGTTCTCGTCTTAACTTTATGAACAGCAAATAACTCCCAACTTCTTTAAATATTACCTTACCTTGAGTAAATCATAAAATTTGAAGTGATATTTTTTAAGACTTGTAAATTTTATAAGGGGAAAAAAATTTCTTTCAAATGATAATAAAAATTTACTCTTGATTTTTAGGAAGATAAATATGATAAGAAATATTTTATCAAATCTTTCGTCCCTTTAATTTTTGAAAATTTACATTCAAGCAGTAGAAAACTATGAACAGATTGAAAAACAGTTGATTGATTTAATATTTATGTGAGACTAATTTGCCATTTTTTTTCGGTGGTTCAATGTTCGAAATATGGTGAAAATAAAATAAAAATAAACTTTTAATTAAAACTGAATATCAAACAAGAACACATATTCACACGTAAGAACATCAAATATTAAAATCAGTTCTGCAACAGATTTTTAATATTTCAAAAAAAGGTATATAATTCGAATTTAAAGGGGGTCATTTGAATAATTCTCACTTAGAGATTCATTACAAAAAGAATGCCAACTTTTGCAACAAAATTTATAATACCAAACGATTAATGATCATTAAATAAAATAAGTAGTAAGAAAATTAGAGTTATATAAATTATTAAATCAAAGCAGACAATAATTTGTAACGAAACTTATAATACCAAACGATTAAGTATCAGCATATAAAATAAACAGTGAAAACATCTAACTTTCTTGAAATATTTACACTTAAAGCAGGAGATGTTTGATTTTCGCTGTTTATA
>BMAV01015192.1:0-25727 GCA_019973955.1 Trichonephila inaurata madagascariensis
AGGAAAAAATTCATCTCTGACTATATAATAGTTTAGTAAACGATTTTCAAATTCATTCCAAACATTTGATATTTTCTAATTTAAGAGAAATAATTATTTTCATATGTATATTCATGCTATTGCCAGAATATCAGAGGATGATGCTTTCAGTAATACTTAGGAAAATTTTATTATCTACAGTTAACCTTTTTGAAATATTAAACATTAACGCACACATATTAGCTCTAAAACTTTATCAAGAGTAGGAACTAAATAAGAAAAGTTACTTCAAATGTTGTTAGGGAATTCTCATCACAATTAATGTTTGCAATTAAAATATAAGTTATTGCATTTAGAGATAACTTTCATCATGTGATTATCTGAAAAATTAACAGGAAAAAGATGTTTATGAATGTTTTGGGTTCATAAGAATTTTTAAATGTAAGTATATGTGAAAAATGTTAACATATATAATCTGTGATTTGTACAATTTTATAAAACTAACCCCCAAAAAAAAAATATCAATGAAAGTAAAATTAAAAAAAAAAGGAAAAAATTGCACAAATTCATTTGGAATTTTTTCAATTTAATCTGAGTTTGGAATCAATGTGTGAAGTTCTCTCATCCACGCCTAGAGATGTGTGAGGAAGGGTAGGAAGACTAGACATATCCAAAATTGCTCACTTTATTTGTCACAAAATCAAAAACACAAGTTCAAGCAATATTAATTAATAGGTGCACCCAATTGAAGCAATAAAGATAGAGTAGATAAAGAACGAGGTACACGAAGTATGAGAAGACTTCGAACAACAGTACACTTACTTTAGGTTCGAATCTACTTTCCCAGCTATCTAATCTCTAGTTACCAATCGTCATTTTAATAATTACAATTATCAAATATCTGCGTAACTCTATCGATTTGATTAATCTCTGATCCGCTAGTAATCTATCCTATCTCTCTCAGTTTCTCTCTCTTTAGCGTGAAAGCCTAGACCAAGAATCCGCAACCTTTTTTCTGTTGGACCGCATACATATGTCAGCTATTTCACGCGGGCCGCAAACATATGTTAGTTATTTTACGCGACCCTCAACATGAGGATAAATAGGTGAGGAGAGGGGAGAAATGATTTAAGACCAAGATAATATTGGAAATTTAAAACGTGGAAAATTGATCGAAATATTATAAATCCTGTTTTGTATTTTTAATTATTATTTTTATATTTTTTTATTTATGTCACTAACACTAAATTAGAAGCATTTAAAAAAACACTCCTTTACAATTTCTGCATCAGTAAACGGCTTCATATGATTACCAATAATATAAAAAATTCATAGGATGTCTTTGTTACAGCTGTGATATTGCCATTGTTGGAAAGATTATTTAAGAAAGCCTATTTACACCTCTTGAAAGAGTTCTTCGAGGAAAAGTATCATGGAATGATTCCTCTTTATTGGTATTTTATAAATACAGCCCTTTCTCTCTTGACAAATCAATCAATTACTGATCCATGTTTGCTTTTCACTGCAAAATAGTCAACATCCCAATCGTCTAAGACGATATATTTTCTTCGAATATTTTTCGCTTGCAAGATATGAAAGGTAGTTAAAATTAGTAGTCGTCCATAAAATAGTCGCAACTCAACTGCTGTCTGTTATCACTAACCCCAACCGTTCCAAATAGAAAAAAGAATATCAATTCGTACTCTAGTATGACATCCACCGCAAAAGGCAAATTGATATATTTGATTTCTTGACGAAGAATTTAATACCAAATTTTTAATATAATTATCTTAAGTAAGTGAATTTTTCAGAGTAATGGTCCATGACCGGGGCAACTTAAAAAGGCTGGGTGGGACGCAGGTTGAGAATCGCTGGCCTAGACTATATATAGCAGACCCAATTTAAACAATCACGTTATCTTCTTCAGTGGGTTCGTTGCAAATAAAACATTTTTAAAAGACCAAAGATTTCCCCAAGATGACTTCTTATTAGGAAGGACGTGGATAGAGTCCCACAAATATCTAGCGTGTATTACATTTAAATGAATTATTTTCCTTGTAAAATGCATAACTATTTTGTTGGGTGTATTTTCATAAAAGCCATATTTAGATGAGCCACTCTGAAGCTTCCAATAATACAGAAATGAACACATGCAACTAGGATCTAGGAAAACCTCTTCTTAGTAAAAGCAAGGAAAGAAGAAAATAGAAAATAGGATAGCAAAGAGAAGGGTCGGAAATAGAGAATTATCGTAAGGGCATCTGCGGCACGTCATAAATGATTTCCCCAAACTGTAAGCCACATGGGTGAAAAGAAATATTACATGAGTATCTGTGAGTCATGAATACTGTTCTCGCCTAAGGATGGTAAGCCATTGGAGGAAACAGAATGTATGGAATTAATGGAAAGAATATCTTAATACAAAAATACCTTAAAAAGAAAAGAAAAAAAAAATGCAACGATTTAATTCACGATCTTAGAAAAAAAAACTTTATAAATGTATTATTTAAGGATTTTATTTTTAAAACACATTCACAACGGAAATCTAAGAAATAAATTTTAAAGCATGAAGACGAAAGTAAAATTTGTAAGTTTAAATTAAATACCATTTATGATTCAAAGTTTTATCATGATTACGTATGAGAATCGTAAAATATTTTCTTTAAAAAAAAACTACTACAAATATATGAAAAATAGGAATGTTTGTAATAAGTTAGTTTTAAAAAATATAAGTACGATAAATAGATCTCTTAAAAAATGAAATACATATTTAATTTTATTATTTATTAACTAAAACATATATTTCTTAATTGTAAATGCAGTAGAACCTGTTTTTGTGCGGTCCTTTTATATAAGATTTTATTTTTGTGCGATTTTTTTGCGATCTTTTTTTATGTGGTATATGGATTTCAACGGCTTTGGTGCAACTGCAATGTTTTCTATCAATGTACCAGTAGCGAATGGAGAATGTTAGCCCCCGCAATGTCAGGTTTTGCCTTTAATGTCTTATAAATTGGATAAATACGTACTTGGCGTTAGTTAGGCCTTGGTCCTCCTTTAGGAGGTGGCGTTTTCAGGGTGTACAGTTACGTCACTGCAATGTATATTTGTACATATGTAACCACTGCAATGAATATATACACTTCAAGATGCTCTGTTCATTTCTTATAAACAGTGTCCCAGCAATGCACGCTTAGTAGCATTCTCTCAAAAGCCAACAGCCCGCGCTTGGTCGAAGACGAAACTTTCAATGACAGTGACAATATCAATATTTGATAGATTATGAAAACAGTCAAGAAGAACAGGATTCTTTGAGAGCGGATAAAATATCTGCATGGCTACAGCTTTCCTGCAAACTGGAAACGAATTTTCTTAAAACAGATTATATTACCGAAAGAGGAGTATGAAATTTCAAAAAGAGCTTCAATCATACATATATGGTTATCTAGACATTTACAAGCAACTCACCAGACGATCTTTGTAGCAAAAGCTTATCGTTCACTTAATGGCGCCAAAAAATAAATCAAATAAAATTGTATATTCAAGTAACAAAAGCGATTTCAAACTTATTCATCTCAGGAAGGTGATCGCTTTGGATTACTATGAGTAGCAGTAAATTATATATGCATTTTGAAAACTTCTCCATGTACACAATGAGAAACTAAACGTTTTTAAAAAGTTTTCATGTGTAATTTAATTATTCACTTTGTTATGTGAAGTACTTTCTCAAATTTTTGTAAATAATTGGCGTATTTTCTAAGCGCGACATTTTTTATGTGTGGCCCTATCCACCGTATAAAAAATGATTTCTGTAGTACTTCGTCAAATTTGTTATATGTAAGAATATATGAAATATATATATTTTCGAATATTTTTTTGTGCAGAGAGTTTATTTTTATGCGGTCCATATCTGCCACACAAAATCAGGTTTTACTGTATATTAATCAAAATAAATATCACTTATTGTTCGTCACTGTACTTGTTTACCTAATTTTTTCTCTTACTGGCCACACCTTCTTGGGTTTTCATTCTGAAGGTTATGTACCGTTGTGACGTCTCTCGCGTCTTTCTGATTAACATGACTCCTAAGTTCTTTGACGGCCACGATTAATGGCAAAACTTTTTCCAACCCAATACCAAGAAGAGAAACGGATCGAATATGTAAATGAGATATACTATAAAAGGATAGCGTGGCAAACCTAGATATAGCGTAGCAGGCTCAGAGATAGTATTGTGGAATTATTCTGATCGATAGAGTGACAAAGCTTAGTGTGAAATCTTGAGGATCAAGAATTAGCTGCCTTGCGGATCAAGAATCTTCATATATAAAGTTTATAGATTATATTCTCTAGGTCAAGGAACCAGAACTGGAAAAGGTAATATTAGATATAAGTAATTAGATAAACAGGATTATTTAGGATAATTGAGATAGAGGATCCAGTTGCGTGATCTGACTTAAATACGTGATTTAATTTGGGCTTGACTCTCACTCTAATTAAATTTGTCAAATTAGAATTTAAGTATTATAAGTTACTCTTAATAAAAGTTGTATTAAGAATTATGTCTCATCATTTTGATAATCCCACACCTCTACTTACGGAACCGGCAAGACATGGTCATCACAGGATGGCAAATGTCTCACCGTTTTCCCGAATTTTTTTTTATACAAAAGATTCCAAAAAAGTACTTTTTATTATTGAAATATATGTAAATATATGTTTTATTCTACATTAGAAAATGCTAAATATAATAATTTCGTCTGTATGCAGATTTTGGCTTGCCAACTTGCTGTTATACATGTGACAACCTTTTCACATTTCCAGTTTCTTCGCAACCTCAATGTGTTAATTTTAAAGAAAGAGTATACAAAATAAATTTATTGAGATTTGAGATATTTACTATAAATATCTTCAAAAGGTTCTTATAAATAATGCTGCAACAATGGTCTTACAACATTACCGAGAAACAGCTCTAAAAACCTCTTTAGTGATAGAAATGTAAAATTCTCATTGAAATAAGTTATTACATGTTATTTTATTGACAACTTTTTAAATCTTGATTCAGAATATGAAATTGTTGTTGAAAACTTCAAAGTGTGAGTTGTAAGCATATATTCAATATGTGGGTAGGAACTATCATAGCAATCTTAGTAACTGAAAGAGAAATTACAAAATAAATAAAATTATCGGTGCAATTTTTCTTTCCTTTGTATGACGTGTGACATCAACAAGGAAGAGTATAAAAACAAGAATATTTTTTACATTTTACAAATACTTATCTATCAAGAATCTATCTACTAACTACCTATCAAATTATCTACTTTTTGAAGAAAACAAATATAATTTTAAATTCTGGAACTAACAAAAGCAACAAGAGCAATTTTCAAAAATGTAAATGAAACAATCATTATTCTACCATACATATTAATGAAATGTAAAATTGATTTAATTATAACACAATGCTTTCGTCTACGTTAAATATTCTTTTGTAAAATATCATCATCCATGCATTGAGTGTTTTTAGTTAAAAATTTGTTTACTCTATTCGCTTCATTTTCTAACAGACGTGATTTTTGAAATGTGAATAAATAACCACAAAACTTCATTAATAGAACTACTGAGATGAGAGAGAGAGAGAGAATTAATTACGTATGTATAAGAAGATTATGTTTATTATCGGTAAGTTTTAAATATGTTTACGATTTTATGGTTTACTTTACATTTAAATGTAAATTAATGATTCAAATCATTAAGATTAAATATGCGTGTGTATGACGCAGTTATTAATTTCATTTAATGCAGTCACTAATGTTTTGGTTACCCTCTTTCAGAATTAATAATTGTTATGTTCTTATTGTGAAAAATGACTTTTGAGGTTCACACAAGCATTAAATTTAATTTAAAAGGAAGATAAATCCTTAGAATTCTCTTAGAAAATTAAAATGGTAACATTTGCATAGGAAGGGTTCTTTAAAAGCTGAGTAATGGGTGGTATTATTTTATCTCAAGATACTGAAGGAATTGTAATGAGCTTTATGCACAATGAAATTGAAATATGCTTTAGAATCTTCAAGATATCCGACTACGTTAGGAGCCATGGTTTCCCAAAAGCATACAAACGAACCTTTTTTTTTCAATTCCTACTATTAGTTCACACTCTTCCTATATATATTTATTTATATATATATATATCTTGTTCAAGTTTTCAATCCTTAATAAAATACTTTTTATTCATCTACTCAAGTTCAAATACATTTTTTAAAACTTTTAGTGTATGACACTTGATGTTAATACAGTTATTTCAAATATTAATTCATTCATTATATTTAATTAATAAATAAAAAGAAACAAACATAAATAATAGTCCAACAACGTATATAAAAATGAAAAATATTCATTGTGTCCCTGCAGCGCAATGGATAATTTTTAACTTCTAATACAAAGCTCGTGGGTTCAAATCCCACCTGGGATGTCCTAATTTCTTAGAATGTGATTTTTTGTTACTATAATATTTTATTGAAGTAATTAAATTTAATTAAGAATAAATAGTAACAAACAAACACAAAATTGTCCACCACCATATATAGAAAATAAAACGGAAAGTAGCAAGGAAAATCACTTTCAGTTTTGCCACTTAATATTGTGATTCTGTCATATGTATACATATGTTTTTATTAATTGTAATTATTTAATAAAAATAATTACATATAAACATTTTCTTTTTTGAGATCTAAGTAGGAATTTACTTTAAAATTTTATTTCTTATATTACTTTCTTAATATTTAGTGTCATTTTGATTAGAATACACGTATACAATTTTTTTCAAAATATTGTTACAACAAAATATTATTTAAATGCAATATTTTGGAAAAAAATTAAAATAGAATTAGCTATTTTCAAAACATTCTCCTTGTATGAAAATTGTTTCTAATATAATAATATTTTGCCTATATATAGCTAAGATTCCTAAAGAGATACTGTTTTTTTTTTAAATTTCATTATTTTCAGAGTTACTACCAATTGAAATAATAATTGCTGGGTTTTTTTATTCTGCTAAAATGTTTTTACTATGATGTATTAAAATATGGATAAATTCGCTTGTAAGTTTATATGTTTTAAAAATCCTAGTTCGGACTCTAAGCTATATAAAGCAAAATGCTATTATTATAGAAGCATTTTTAATAAAAGGAGAATGTGTTTTGAAAATAGCTAATTGTACGTTCAATTTTTGCTAAAATATTGCATTTAAATAATTTTTTATTGTAATAATGTTCTTAAAACGAATTTATACATGTATTCTAATCTACGTGACACTAAATATTAAAAAAAAATTATTCGTTTGTACGCTTTTGCAAAATCACGGAGCAGAATGTAGTCCGATACTTTAATACTGAATAATGCTTCATAATACTTAAAGGTTTTCTCAATTTTTGTCCATTTTCAATAAACTCTTTTTTTATATCATTTTAAACTATTAAATTTTGAAGAAAACATCAAAGTTATTTTTAGTAACACACATTTATGTTGCACCTGAATAACTCTATGTATTTAATGCAAATTAATACAATTTACTGTATCCCACTGAAAATTACAGGGAAAAAATTCTACTTTGTTCAATTCTAAATTTTCATAATTTTGAAAAAGATCAAAAGTTAATGTAAGAAATTGTAATTTTAATCTTTAAACTGTTAGATTATTGCATACTAAATGAAATTTAAAATTATTTACACATGGAAAAATAATATATAGAAACTTCCTCTCTTTCTTTTTTGCAACTAAAATACAAATGGAAAATATTTAGTTTTGCTTTACTATGACTAAAATGTTCCACAAGGAAAAAAAATTCAAAACTTGATGGAAAAGGAAAATCTTTTATAATACATTCCTTTTATAAATAGAACTTCGAGTTTTGAACATATGTTTAGGAATGACATTATTTTGTATAAAAAAATATATATAATATTTGTAATATTAAATGGATTCCAAACTTTTTGTTCTTTTTCTTTTTTTCATTACTTATTTTAAATTAGCCATGAAAAAATTTACCAAATAAAAAAAAAATTATTAATATTGTTTTTTTTTGTTAACATAATTTCTGCCGAAGATTGATCTCAAAATCTATAAAAATATACAATTGTTTATAAAATTGTATTTCGTATCAGTGTAGAATGTTGTTTCAACATTACTCAAATATTTTTACAGGATGCAGATTAATGCATAAAATTTATCAATCATTCATAATAATCATATATATATATGATTATACAAGGGCTTATAGCGAAATAACAGAAATACTTTAAATTTATAAAGAATTCTTTTTTAATAATGTTTATTACCATCTTTGGCATGCAATACAGCTTGGATCCGCCAAGGAATCGATTCATACAACTGTTGAATAGTATTCTGTGAAATATTGTACCATTCTTCATGGATATATTGTGAAAGTTCTGGATGAGATGCCGAGTGGAGGATATCGATTATGTATAGTACACTCTAAAACAGATCTTAACGGTTCAATTATATTGAAGTGTCCGGTGACTGTGCGTTTCAAGGTAGATGTTTATCTTCATTCTCGTGTCCGTCAAACCATGATTGGATACGTCTCGTTTCATGGATATGTGCCTTATCATTCTGAAAATTTTCATCTTCTGGAAACAAAGCTTGCATGTTTGGATGGATATGGTCCGGTATAATTTCTCTATATATCTCACCAGTGATTTTTCCTGTCAGGGCTACGATTGCTGCAGCAGAAAATCACGGCACGGCATCCCACATCATAAAAGATCCACCTCCATGCTTGGCAGTTAAAAGGAAACAACCACACACGATCAAATACTTCTCCAGGTGTCTTGCAAACGTGCACCCATCGTATTGTAGGAAAAATTATGAAAGACAACTTGTAAGACAATATTACTTTCATACACTTATGAATCGACCAGGTTTTGTGAGGGTGGCACCACTGTAGACGATATTTATCCTGGGACAAGTGGCTGGACACCTGGGACAAGTGGCTGGACACCTGGGACAAGTGGCTTGAGAATCACTGCTCTGTCATAGATGTTCGTTTTATGAAGGTGCTTTCTAACTGTATCCATTTACACTGAAGACTCTAAATGCTGATTGAGCTCTGTGGTTATTTTTACTGTAGTTGTTTCCTTTTAAGGCATTGCAATCTGCTTCAATACCCTTCGGTCCCTTCCAATGAGCTTTTCTTTCTACCCCCTATTTTGCTTTGCCGAGCTTGCCTTGCCACGCTGTGTTTATGCCGGCAAGGAATTTGACACCATACCTCAGGAAATTCTTAAGGGTTGGGCTGTTTTTATCACACTTGATCCAGATAGACGGGTTCCTACAATTAGGCCTCTTTGAAAATCTAAGAGGTCCAATATTTAATGCTTTTGAAAAAAAATCCAAGACTTTCAGAACTTCTATAAAATTACCACATATTACCAGTCTACCATATATATATATATATACATATAAAAAGTTAGTTATTTTTATATATTTTAATGCTTACGAACTGCATTCAAAAATGTCACTTATTCATAGATATGTTTCCATTATTCTGATAACCACTTGTACATATATCTATATATATGCCTTCATGTTGTTATATTGACAGAGGTTAGTATAAACTACCACTCACTTATATATTTTGTTACTTTTTTTATTTCTTCTCCTAATAATGTCTGTTACATATATGTATTATTAAATATAAGCACATCAGTTACTTTTAAATTAAATGGAACGGTAAAAATGAATCAGCTTTGTGAAATATACATGCAATGCGAGGCAATTTAATGCATTGAAAAAAATTCCGCAAGAAAAAAAAAGATTAAATTTTAGAAGGAACTTTTTCGTTAAGTGGTATTTTCTGAAACATTTAAAAGAATTTGATATGTGAAAAATTATTCTTTATTATGACTTTCCTTTGGGAAATTTTTTTAATTATTTTTGGGATGCTTATAAATTTTAGAATTAAATCATTAATTAATTTAATTTATAATACGTTCTCACCCAATTCAGTTGTCAAAATTTTTTAGGGACTTTTATAACTTATGGTATGTTTTAAATATCTTCAAGAGTTTAATTTTTAATAGCTTAAAATAAGGTTAATTAATTTAATGTTGATTCAAAATGAGAAAAATGTAACATCATTTCACAACCGTTAAATACATTTTTCGAATGCATATTTAAAATATTTACAAATAATTTTGCTAAGACCACTTTTTATCAGCAAAATGTATATTTCCGTAAATATTGTTTTTTACGTCTAAACGTTTAATTTGAGTAACAGGTTAAAATATATATTTTATAATATAAGAGAAACTAATTTTTCGAAAAACTCATGCGACAGAAACTTTTCAATTTTTAAGACCTACTTTAAAATTTACTTAGTGAAGGCTACATATCTAAACTAAACTGCAGCTAAACTGAAAAAGAATTTTCGATGAAAACATTTTATTAATGAAAACGTCATCCATCTTTCAGATTGATTGATTGAATAGTAACGTCGCACTGTTCAGCTACACGAGGGCTTTTTGCGACGGACCACGTAATTTTGAACCATGGTCAAGTGACGTGGACGACACCTGAGCTGGCACCCCTCTCTCCTAACTATTACACCACACCAACGGGAGGACATTTCAGCTCTCGACAGATTTAACGTGCATCGCTGCCCTATACGGCGGATCTTTAGTGGTACTGGGCTCGAACTTGTGACAAGACAGGCCACGATCCGATACCTATACCACTCGGCAACCGCGGCCACATCCATCTTTCAGAAAACTAAAACAAGTGTCTGTAAGAATGTTTAACATTCTTATCTCTTTAAACAATGCATATTATGTATGTATGTATGTATGTATGTATGTATGTATGTATGTATGTATGCATGTATGCATGTATGCATGTATGCATGTATGCATGTATGCATGTATGCATGCATGTATGCATGTATGCATGTATGCATGTATGCATGTATGCATGTATGCATGTATGTATGTATGTATGTATGTATGTATGTATGTATGTATGTATGTATGCATGCATGCATGCATGCATGCATAACTAAATTAGATCTAAAACAAAATCTGCTATTTACCATTTAACTTTCATTTTCCATAACCTATTCGACTTTTAAACACATCTAATTATTTCTCAGAAAAGATATTCTAAACATAACACTTTTAAATCACACTCTTTAATCATAATTTAATTAACACGCTTGCAGAAATTTTCCACAATGAACCTCAAGTCTTTTATCTTTAATATACCCCATTCCCTGCAGAAATGATGCTTTAGTGAGTCCAAAGTTCTGTGCGGTTTAGTGAAAGCTGTGGAATCTAAAATGAACCATACATTGTAATACATGGGATTGAGAGCCCGCAAGTAGGTTGTCATTCTTCGGATGATATCATGTCTGGAAAATTCGCCATGCTCCACTCTTGTGTCTTTTTGGCTTTGCAAACTGGTGCAGATCCAGTTTGCATTTTCGAAATATTTTTGGTCCCACGGAAGTAAAACAGCTTCAATATGTCCCTATGGTACACTTTTTGATTGATTTTAACGCCCTCTTCCACAAAAACCAAAGGTGTTTTGCTACTTGCGCAAATTTCGCCCCAGACCATGACCGATTTAGGATATTGGCGATGTTCAACAATTGCCAAGGTGCTTGGAGCGTCCTCACACTAGATTCTATCATTTTGGGAGTTATGAACTTGTTGAACTGTAAAGAATTTCTCATCAGTGAAAAGGAATCTCTCCCAGCGCTGATTTGATGCCCTTCTAAAAAATTTTCCGTATCTTCGGAGCTGTATGAGGTTTTTTTTCAGTAAGAAGTTGAACTTTTCGCAACTTGTAAGGCTTCAGTCCAAGCTCCGTTTTTGCTATTCGCCTCACCAATCTGTCACTTATTCCCATGTCACGAGTGATCTGTCTCATGGAAACCCTGGGATTTCTCTGGACTCGCTTTTCGATGGTCTTACGATTCCTTGAAGCGTTTACAGTGCGTTTTAGCTCACTTCCTGGACGTCGACCATCATTGCCAAGATCCGAGAAACGGCAGATTGCATCATACACTATTTGCCGAGGTACATTCAGCAAACGAACTGTCGTTTTACTTGCTGAAACAACTCTAAAATAACAAACCTTTTGCTCGACATTATCAATAACACGTAAATCAAAGTAAAAAAATAAGAAATATATATAAAACCATTTTATTATTAAAGTGTTAGATAAAGAAACATGAAAACACCAATTAAAAGGAATTTCGTAAACTATTCTAGAAGGCAAGAAATGTGTCCGAGTTTTTTAGCAGCACCCTGTATATATAATTATGTATGTATATAAATAACTATGCATGTATTCATTAACTTTTATAGTACAAAAAGTCATTATCTTATGAGAAATTTTCTTTATACATTTACAAGTGCAAAATGTAAAAGTAATAAATATTTAGAATAATTTAAGCAGCATTAAAAAAGCATCATTTTTTGCTGTTTTCTAAAATAATAATTTTTAAACTGTGAAAACTTTGAACCAGAAAATAGCAAGTATTATTTTTCAAAGGGAGTGAAATGTGAAAAAAAAAGTAAGAGAAGAAATTAAGCGAGGATAAGTGTTTCCATTTCTTCAGAAGACTATTAAGAAATTCATCAAAGTCACAAAGTATAATAAAAAACAAAACGAGATCCCTTAGAATATGAATAATTTTTTGAAGAAGGAAAGGAAAAAGAAGTTATCCAGTTTGTAAAACCTGTAATCTTCTTAGCAAGGAAAAAAAGAATTGTGCTTTCACATTATAGGGATGAGAACTTTGAATGCTTAAATTTTCAAGTTTCTAAATTAGGGACTTTTCCCGGAGAGAATTATTTTTTGTCTGTCTTTCTTTTTACTATACATTTATATGCATATTACTAAGTAGGGTGTAGACCAGGAAGTGTAATAAGTAGAGGAACTGTTTTGAAAGCCAAATTCGTACTATATATTAAATTTTATTATTTTGGACAGAAGAATACTCGAACAGTGTATATAAATTAACACTAATCATACCAACACTTAATATATACTTATTTCTACCATAGCAGGTCAAATGACCCGACTTTATGTTTTATGCTTAAATGTAGGAAATATGGATGTTAGAAAGGAAATAAAAATAAAATTAAATTTATTATAATAAAACAAAATTGTAAATTGACCATTTCTATTATAAAAGCAAACAATTAGAATTTTTAATTCATTGCTCATCGCATTTTTTACATATAAATGTGTCCATTGCACATTTTCCGCAAACATATTTTTTACATTTAGAGTAAATTTTGTTGTTTTTATTTTCTTTACGGTATCCTATTTGAAATCTCTTACGTTGATAAGCATCTGTAGTAAACTTAGGAACGATCCTTTCTTTTTTTTTTTTTTGGGGTTTGTTCCGGCTTCTCGAAAATCGGGAAATTCTACTGCTAGCTTGAGTAAAAATCTTGTCTTGAGATGTTTTCCCCTGCTTTTTGCGTAAAAAATCAGGATTTTACCAGCTAAATCAAGAATATTGGAAAAACTGGAGGCCATATGAAGACTTAGAACTTAAAATTTCTTGAAATTATTCTCACTATTTTGAATGAACTACTTTACGCAACAGTCTTTGCAGAAACGTGCAACTTACCGACACAATACGAAAAACAATTTGACTCGATAAGCAATAAAACAAAAATGCTCCGGGTCAAATGACCTTTTTGGGGTAGATAACGGTATACGAAAAAAAATTACTCAAAATAAACAAAAAAATAATAATAACTTTTAGATTAATTCAAAAAAAGTCATGAAGTCAAATGTGCAAAAGCATTAAGATGATACGTGCATTTTCAATGCAAAAGTTCAAAATGGGTCATTTGACCCGTTATGGTATGTTTATTGTTCATACAAATATATTTAGTAATGCCAGTTATAATGATTGTTAATGAAATAATTCGATTTGCGATTCCTCTAGGGACAATTTCTTTTAAACTTTGTATGATTATAAAAGCATTTTCCATAAAGGAACTGTGATCTGTGTTAATGAGAGTTGCTACTGATGGGAAGCTGACGGGTTCCTTCTTTTCTGGTAATTTCTATACCAGCCCTCCTTGACCGAATGTGACATCATTCCTTCTGACGGGGTTTTTAAAAAATATTGCGTCCCTTTTGGGATAAAAAAACGCGTAATTCTTGTGGAATGTAGCCTAGCGCGATTGGGATTATCCAGTTAAAAAATTTTGGGGACAGTAGGGGTCCGCCCCAAAAAATTTGTAAGTGATTCGGTTCACTATATAAAGTGACGCGCTAATTTCAGTACTTTTTCTCTTCCCTAAATTGATGAGTGTTATAATGTAGAAGTGCCGAAAGCACCACCATTGAGATATTTGCCGACCCCTAGTCACCAGCCGACCATGGTTTCATCCCCCTATCTAAAGCTAAGTTTTTTTTTGTTTCCTTTTTTTTTGAAAATGTAACTTTTAAATGTGTAATAATAAATTTATTATAATTTAAAGAAATGTTTCCCATCTTGAGTAATAATTTTAATTGAATTTTGTTTATTAACAATTTGGCCATAGGATATTTCGAACTTGGGTTTATTTAGATTGAGAATTTAATTCAATTTGGCCTCGCATCACTACTTAAAGTCAAGTGAAGACGAAAAAGAGGTTGGTAACTGATGTCATTCTGAAGCTAAAATGTCAGTGATAGAATAGTTGAAGCTCCTGAGGTTCAAGTAAAACGAGCAGAATGATCGATTTAGTATGGCTAGATTTGCTATTCGATTTCGTCTTTAAGCTGAATATTACATCAATTATTATAGAAACTTAAGTTAGTTATAATAGTCTGGCAGTTTCCCTAGATTAGGTTAAACTTAGTAATTTGACTGTCATAATAAAAATGTTGCTTTTATAAATATGTCTCATCCCTTGATGACTTCTAAAACTTCCACGTCAAGACAATATAAATTTTCAATACACAATGACCTCTAAATTTATCAAGGTCCTTTATTGCAAACTAACAATTACTGTCCCTTTATTGCAAACTAACAATTATTGTCCCTTTATTGCAAACTAATTATCCTTATTAATGTTATAAATGCGAAAGTATGTTTGGATGTTTGTTCCTCTTTCACTCAAAACCATCTGCATGGATTTTAATGAAACTAAACAATGATATAGCTTATATATCAGAATGACACATACGGTATAATTTATAACGATATTCTATGAAGTCTCCAAAATATAACGATAATTTTCAAGTAAGGAAGGAAAAATTCTGCCATCTGCAAAAATGCCCGCGACAGGATACATCTATTTTTTATGTGGGAAGCAAAAATTTTCCCATTTTATTTTATCTACGCCAGGCTCCAGGAACTGCGAAGGCTTGAACAGGCGGAGCGTGAGGCAGATTACAATTTTAAAATAAAATAAATGTAACAAAAAGTAATATTAACATATTACAATTCTAGATATAAATTATTCACACTAGTTTAAGCGTACATTACACAAAATTTATAACAATGTGTTTCTTTTTCTGAGAAGAGATCAGCTTAAGAAGGTGTTTTCAAAAATCGACCCACAAGAGAATTACGGGGAGTTATAAATAAAAAAAAAAATCCTTTTTATCAGCTATTAGATCTACAGACATAAAATTTAACATACAGGGTTTTCTTTTTTCTTTGTTCAACTGAGGTATACAAAAGCTATTTTTTTGTTTCATGTGCAATTCACGTAAAATTAACTCATTAAAAAAAAACTTCTTTATCCTTCAATCTGTATTTTAATTTTTCATTTCACCCGTGTGAAGAACGGGCATACCAGCTAGTGATATAATAACAAAGAAAGATAATTAGTACATGCTCTTCAAATTAGTTTACCTTTTTTACTCGAATCTAAGCCGCACTTTTTTTCAATGCTAATGCTATTGAAAACAGAGTGCGGCTTAGAATCGAAGGAAAGAAAATCGTTTGATGGGGCAATTAGAGCAATTGCAGGTTCATATATGCATTTAAAAGCTTTAATACTGGTAAAATAACTGATATTATTCACATTTATTAGTTTTAATTTAAAATTTATTTCAACTCTATAAAATTGGATATCGATAAACCATTTTACACTATTTTTTGTATTTCACAAAAGCTTGGTGAGAATTTGGGGTGTGGCTTAGAATCAATGACGGCTTAGATTCGAATAAATACGGTAAGAAATCTATGTCCTATTAAAGCGAGTGCAAAAGCCAATAATACTCTATAAAGCAATATCAGGGCTTTGGCGATGGACCTTATAATTTGAACTATTGTCAAGTAATGGGGATGACACCTCAGCTGTCACTCTTTCTCCAAACTACCACACCATGCTCATGGGAGGACTTAGAAAAATACTAAATTGAATATGCTTCAGCCCCTCTCTTTATGGCGAATCTTTAATGGCACCAGAACTCGAATCTAAGATACTCCGTCAACGAGTTCGTGACCATAAGCACTAGGCTACCACTGCTACATGTAATATTAAGGCATGATATTCTCTAAAAGTTATGATTTTTGGAAGAATAAACTATACATTTTCAGTATTCTGATTTCTGCTTCGTCCTCTTCATCAAAATATTATTTTCATTCAAAAATGAGTTTAATTTTTCAATTCCTACTATTAGTTCACAATCTCCATATATATATATATATATATCTTGTTCAAATTTTCAATCATTATTAAAGTACTTCATATTCATCCATTCAAGTTCAAATACATTTTTTTGAAACTTGTAGAGGATGGAGCTTGATGTTAATACAGTCTATTCAAATATTAATTCATTAGTTAATTAATGAATAAATATTAACAAACCAAAATAATAGTCTAACACCATACATAAAAAAGAAAATCACTTTATGTGTCCCTGTAGTCCAATGGATAGTGCGTTGGACTTCTAATCCAAAGGTCGAGGGTTTGAATTCTATCTGGGATGTCCTAATGTCTGAGAATATATAATTTATAAATGAATAAATAGTAACAAGAGCAGAAATAATAGTCTAACGCCATATATAGAAAGGAAAATGAGAAGCAGCAAGGAAAATCGTTCTCTATTTTGCCATTTAATAGTATAGTGTGATTCTGTCATAAATATATACATATTTATATTAGTTGTAATTATTTAATAAAAAATAACTAAAATGAATATTTTCTTTGTCAGCCTAAGTAGGAATTGAGTTAAAAAATTATTTTTATAACTCGTTTGTTTTTATATTAGAATACTTATATTTTTTAAAAAATCAAGGAAATCTGTTAAGCAATTAGATGGAATGTAATTAAGTTTATTTCAATATCGCTGTGTGAACTGAAACTGTTTTCCTTTCAAAGAAATACAAATAGCATAAATGCATTTTTTTAATATCACGTCTGACGTAAAGAAGGTGAATAGCGTAAAATTAATAAGTCCTTACTAATGGACATTTTTACAAATTGAAATATTTACACACTAGACTCAAGAAAAATGGGAAAAAAGGAAAAATAAATAGGAAAAGATATATTTTTTTCCCTTGAGTATGTCTATAAATTATGCTTAAACTTAATTTAACAGTCTTTTTTTTCATGTCAAAAAGAAAATTAGCGAATTATTTAATTTAGTTTTCTTGATTATGCATTTTATCAAAATCATAAGATTTCGATAAAAGAAAATAAATACATATTGTCCAGTATCAACAGTAATTTGGAAAGATGAATGTGAATTTTGAAACTTTTAAAGTTTTACTCATCATTGAACATTTATTTGACACAATTTTGAACCATACTTTTTTTAATGCATCATTACATTATTGAATTTCGTATTTATTTTTTTTCTCAAGTCGGAAATATTAAAAAAAAATACAAAGAAATAAATTTCGCTATTTTGTTGCTATTGTGTCAGATTGAAATTAAGCATCAATTATTTGAGTAAAGGAATTAGATAGGGAATTTGAAATGTTGGTGCAACAGGACAAAAAATAACAGATGGCAATATTAAAATCAATCAGATTTTTTTCTCTAAAAGATATTCAAAACATGGGTATTTATTGCTTAAAAACGAGTTAATTTTTTTAAAAAAATTGTTTGCTAACACACAGTGGTTATTTTCTTATTCAAACTATAATTCTTATTTATTACAACAAATTAATTGGAATACTATTTCGATCTGATTTAAGCTGATTCAAATAGATGCAATCGCATTCAAAGCTGCCGCTCAGAGGGTTCATCTTCTTTAGATGATTACGGGCGTCACACACACATAATCCTGAGGTTTCCTAGTGATTTTTTCCTATTCCAAAAGGGGGTTTACTGTCTTTGGTCAACACGGGTGTCTCAACCCCGGGGTACCCTAGTGATCCTTCTCTTTTACGTCCCTCTTTTTTTCACCCCTTATTTTGACGAATGTTTGGCGCAGTATAGCAAATCTGACTCTCCTGACAAAAGTTTCAACACTCACTCACTCATTTAAAGCTGTTTTGGACACAAGTAAATCTATTGGAGATGGACCTCGTAATTTAGATTCTCAGTCAATTTACAAGAATGACACCAGAGCTGGCACCTCACTTAAAACTACCATACTTTGCTAACGGAGAACATTAATCACAGTGGTTTAAAGTGCGTCATTAGTCACTAAGTAACAATATTAAGACCCATACAACTTTATTACCTCAACAAAAGGACTGAGATATTTTCAATTATGCAAGCGCACGCAGACACACCAACACATACGCACGCACACCGACACCAACACCGACACACACACACACACACACACACACACACACACACACACACACACACACACACACACACACACACACACACACACACACACACACACACACACACACACACACACACACACACACACACACACACACACACACACACACACACACACACACACATTTTTTGCATTATTATTCAAATTCAATTTTATAGTTAGAATTACATTGGAGAAATGAAAGTAAAATACATTTGTGGCACTATGGTTGCGGAAGTAGAAGCTTAAATATCCAACTGATGAAGACACATCCTTGAAATATTGCCATAGATTTGATCTCACAGGAAAATAATATCTTGCTGAGAATTCCCCAGCTTCTACTCTTCTCGAAGAATTCAAGACAAAATAAACCAATTTCACTGTGGGTACAAAACAAAAATAGATTTTTACACGAATAAAACAGTTCCATTGTCGAAATAGGTGATTCTATACGCGACAGAATTGAACGCTGTTTCTATTTTTTGACTTTCTCAGTAATAGGAATACAACTGTAGGAATAAAGTTTAAGAGAGCGAATAAAATGTGATGGAAAATCTTTTTTTCGTACATTCTCGTGTAAGAAGTTGTGAAAGTACTTTAACATCAAAAGGACAACTTCAACATTAAACTGTTTTGTAGTCCATTCTTTAACGGAGAAATTTAAAGAATTCTTTGTACATTACAGAAACAAAGTGAAAAACGTTTTTTTTTTTTGTAAAAATTATAATGGCTTCTTGGGAGTGCAATAAGCAAAAACATCATCCTTTTTTTTAAGAAAAAAGTTTTTTTCACGTTTTTATTTTACATGCAGAGAAAAAGAACATATACTATATTAATTATTTAGTAATAAAGCTGTACATTGTCAGTTTTCATCTGGATAAAACTAGGTTAGTTTTTAGAGACATTTTTAAGCTAATTTTATGTAACGATTGATTGGTACTTGAAAATTTACGTTCCATTTCCTAATTTTAGAACCTTAGTAGATAACTACAGTTGAAAAAAGAATATTCTTAGTTTTTTGTAACATAAAATATCAGAAATATATCTTTTTCACCTTAATTTAATATTTTTTATTAAGTTAATTTTTGTTAAAGTTTAAATTAAGTTTATTATTTTTGTAAACCATTAATTGAAAATAGAAATAAAAAGGCAAGTCTTAACCCAGAGAAAAAGAGGGAAAATATATCTACATTCGAAAAAGCCGGTATAAACATAAAGAAAACAAACTTGTCTGACAAGAAGAAATGAAAGGAATTGCGTAAAAAAGAGTTTTAATGACATAAATATAGGAATCACGCCATACACATACCTATAACTGCTGGCGTACAGGGTGATAGGTTACATTTCCATGGGGAAAATTTATATACTTGAGAAAGCCCGCGCAATGCCGGGCCATACAGTGATTTATATGGTTATTGATTGTGGGTTTTTCAAAGGCTTCATTATTACGTATTAAGAAAAATAAAACTTACAATAGAAAGAAAATTAGCGTATTGAATTCATATTACTTAATTCAAAGTTGTTTAAACTAACGGGTATTCCTGAACAAATTATTGAGGTGAAAATAATTGTTTCTTACTGAAATGATTTTTATTTTAATTTCAGACATTAAAGGAATCTGATCATTTTCCCACATTTTAAAAGATCACATATTAAAAACTTATAAATACTTTTACACGGATCAATATCAAGAAATATAAGTACTTGAAACAATATATTTAGGAAAAAAAAATTGTCCAAGTTTTACAAAAATCACAATTTTATTTGAAATTTTAGTTATTATTTTCACAAAAAGAAAAGAAAGAAATATCAACAAAAGTATTACTGAAATAAACTACATACATTTATTTAGAGATTGCACTAAAATTTTAATGTTTTATTAAAAGACAAATTTTCTAGAGTTTAACGAATAAATATTGTAAGAAATGTGACCTATTTATGAGGCTATTTTTAAAATAATAAACCATAAGTTAAAAATATTCCTACAATAAAAATTATTTAAGCAAATCCCTAAAAAATAATATAAAAACCAGGTTCAAAATGTTTTACAGATATGCATTTCTATTTTGAGTTATGTCACCCTGCATGATAGATTTCGAATAGCTTAAAGGTTTATTTCAGGTGGAGTAAAGAGCTAACTATTTTCCCCGGTTTTTCTAATTTTATTTAATTTATTGTAGTTTGGTCTCTATGAAACGTACAAACAAATCAATTTTGTTTTAAAAAGCCAAAATATTTTTCTATTCGATGAAATTAAAAAAAAATGTGTTTTGATATAAGTTGGTCATTTTAATGGATTCGAATACATAGCTAGGGGAAGGAGACAATTCTGAATACTTAAGTGTTTATCAACATATTTTTGATTTTACATTTATAAACTTATTTGGTATATGTATAAATGTAAGTAATTATGTGCGATGGGCTAATTTTATGTATTTTGGGTTAATCTCATAAAACACAATGATTCTATATCTTCCATTTGTTTTGAAAGATTCAAACTCTGTAATGGGGACTCTAAAACCTCTGATTGTTTAATAATAGATAAGTAAGTTACACTATATTAATTTTGAAAACTTTACAGTTAACAATTTGCAGACATCCTCCGTGATGTGATTTTATTGAAGTTGGTATAAGACATTTGTCTTACTGAAAAAAAAGATACCAATAAATAACTTTTTCTTTTAGAATATGCTTACTTGTGTTATTTAAATATTTCAAACTCTTACCAGTGCAATATACTTTATTTTTATTAACACTTGAACGTCCAGGATTTCGATTACCCTTAAACGTCCATCGGTGTCGTTCAACTCAGCGATATAAAATATATAAAATAATTGTTTTTAACTAATTAATTGCAAGAGATTTCTGTCTATTAGGATCTAGGTTACAGATCTTTAGTATTATTTAACGTAATTATCTCATATTATGACTCTTTATATCACATAAAAACTGACGTTGACATTATGTTTCGGGTTTGTTGACCATCGTCACGAAACATTTCGGTCGAAAACTGCCGGGAACATTATTTATGCTCCTTTCTGTTCCATCGCTAGCGACTTATATATCAGGATTTACCGGAATATTATCTCTTACATCAGCATTTTCTTCAGATTCTTATGCAGTCTCTTTTACTTAGTCTAATGTATAAATCGGAATCCAAATTAGAGCAAAACAGCTCACCATCATCCAATTCGTTATCAAAATGCTCTCAAAACAAATTAGCAAATTCATCAGGGCTTAGACTTTTTCTACGAGTATTCGTTTCAGGGTGTGTGCTCTGCAGTAAGTTTGAAAATTGAAGGAATTTTTTTTATGATCAGATAAGCAAATACTGTGTAACGAAACATTTAGACACTACAATTTTAGTATAATTGATTCATTTCCACTGTGAACCCAATGATACTTAATTCAAGGTCAAATAGTATGTGCTATGGGACTTAACAATTCACAAATTTTTTATCTTTTATGTTATATTTGTTTTAAAAAAGTTTAAATGATAAACGTCGGTTCAAATTAACAACAGCGAAAGCTCTAGATATCCTTAGTTGTAAAATCACTCCTAATTAGCCTAGAACCACAAAACTCTTTTTGTGTAGTCACCAAGAAAAATGATTAAAAGCCATGAAAAATATTAAAATTCCCTGCAAAATGCGGAAAGGAGAACAAAGTAAACAGAATATGTTGTTCAATCGACACCGACGGACGTTCTGGTGCAGGAATGGAGAACCATATGGCACACGACACATTTCCTTTTTGGGACCCCCCCAGCGATAAAAAATAGTTTGCTTTTTTAATTAAAAAAATAAAAAAGTTAAATTATGAAGTATTACGAACAAATGGGGGGGGATCGTTCGGGGGTGGCGGGGAGCACACTCGTTTTTTTTATTTTCGCCTTAGTTATGTCAGGGACTAAAATTGCAAAGTTTGTCTATGCAAAATAAAATTTCTTTTTGACACAACTGTTTTTTTAAAGTTTATTTGTATTATATTTATGTTTTTTTAAGTGTTATTTAACATGGGCTAGTTCAGCGGGAAAAAAAAAAATAAAAAGGGGGAAGATAGGGAAAAATGAAGAAAGAATTTCAAATCTGGTGAATCTAGAAATATGGCATTATTAGAAAAGGCGATCAAAAGGTGTGTGTTTTATGTTCTGGAATAGTGGTATGTACAGAACATCGTCTGTAAAACGATATTTCGAAACACATCGCAAATCCACTTGTCAAAAAGTTGAACCACATCAAAAATAATTAATTGCTTAAAAACCGATAGGCAGATGACACCTATTGAGCATGCATTCTACTAAAAGTAATATCTTACAATCCTAATATAGGTTATTTGGCATTCACATACACACTATCTGCAACAACAAAAGTCACACTAATGTCACTTCAGTTTGAATTACACGTATAATTAAAACATTTACAATTATACAATGTAAAAGGAATTTTTTCGAAGTAAATAAAGAGTTTTGTGTGTGTTTTTAGTAATTAGTTTTATTATTTTCCCAATAATCACGTCAAAATTATTTGGCGGCACGTCGTGACCTCATTAAGGTATCCGACTATGTTCGAAACCGGGATTTTAAAAAAGCGCATAAATGGAAAACGTTCATGATATTTAGTGTCACTTAGATTAGAATACATGTATAAAATTGTTTTAAGGACATTTTTTGACAAAAAAAAAATTATTTAATTACAATATTATGGCAAAAGAGTAACTTAGAATAACCCATTTTTCAAAATGTTCTCCTGTGAAAAATGCTTCTAATATAATAATATTTTGCCTGTATATGAGTCAGACCTCTATACAGAGGCTTAACTATGATTTTTGAAAAATTCACTTTATTTTCAAAGTTACAACCAATTGAAATAATTATCGGCGGTTTTTTATCTTAAAATTTCTCCCCTCCTTTGTCGTAAAACATGGATAAACCCACTTCTAAGTTATATATTTCAAAAATTCTAGTTGAGCCTCTGCACAGAGGTCTGACCTATATCCAGGCAAAATATTATCATAATAGAAGCATTTTTCACAAAAGGAGAATATTTTGAAAATGGGTCATTGTATGTTCATTTTTTGACAAAATATTGTACTTAAATAATTTTTTATTGTAATACTATTCTTAAAACAATTTCAATATACATTTTCTAATTTAAGTGACACTAAATATTATAAATATTATCCATTTATTCGCTTTTGCAAAATCACGGTTCCGAACGTAGTCGGATACCTTAAACACTTCTTTAGAAAAAATGGCACGTAGATCCATAAGGGTTCGCCACCCCTGTTCTAGTGTTAAGGGGATTTTGACGGTTTTTATTTATTTTTGATAACTAAGTTTTAAAAAAATATATATACTGTATCACTGTTTCACAAATTTTATATTTTTGCAAGTTACTAAAACACTGAAAGCAGGTTCACTAACTATATATTTACTTTTTACATGTAACTTTTTAAATTTTTAAGATTTAATACCTTTTAAATGAAATCAAATTATTTTGTAAAGACTTTAATTTTTAAATATATTATATTGAGAATTTTCAAAAGTATTTGAAATTTTTAAAAACATTTCTTTAAACATTAAATTACATCAAAATATGGAATGTTTTCAATTATAAACAACTTATAAACGTAGCTCAAACCTGAATTATTTTGAAAATGAGGATTAGCTATTGAAACTGGTGGAAAACATACTTTTAAATAAAAATAGTATATAATAAATAACTATTTGATTGAAAATATTTTTTTGGGCAAATTTGCTCTTAAATGGATTTAAATTGACAGAAACAAGAGCAAAAAAAAAGGAAATATTATACCTCAATACAGAGTAAACAAACAAAAATTCCTCGCTTTCTTTAAAAGAAATGCCTCAGAATAAATATTTTCTAAATGAAAAGTTTTCGAATATTTATTAAAGTTCTCCAGCAGCAATTTAGAACGCATATTAATAAACCAACAGATATTTGTTCTTTCTAACTTTTTTAATTTCTCTTGCTCTTATCCATACACTTTATTAACGTATTCAATGTTGTTTTCAGTTTTCCTCCCACTATTTTCGAAAAAATTGGATAATTACAGTCACAATGAAGCTTTTTGTACTAGAATGGAAAAACAATTGGAAATAAAATATATAATTTAAGTGTTTTCGCTGAAACTGCTGTTTATTGTGGTAAACAAAATGAAAATTTTTTCCTCTCTACTGATGTATTAGTAAGGAGAAATACAATATCGAAAAAATTTTTCTGAAAAAATAACCTATAATACATTCAGTATGGAAGTTGGAAAGTAAGAATAAACAAAATTCTGATAATATATCTTTTGAAAATGCACTAAGCAATTTTGGAACTTTGTACTTCATTTCTATCTTTTTCTCTTTCACGTGCACAGTTAGTGAAAACAGTATACATTTTTTTTTCAAAATATGTTTTTATTTTCTTACACCAACATTCTAAACTAATTTTTCTAAAAAAAAAAGACCATTGAGGGAAAAAAAAAAATATATAAATATGAAGGAAGACATAATGACATTTTAATAACAATAGGATATAGTAAACATAACAGGATATATTGTAATATGATATTATTATGATATGTTATGATATATTGTGTTATTTCACAATAAACATAAATCACACTCACCCATACATATATATATATATACCGAGCCTTTAAAACCCCCGTACACCACTCCTTTTACAGATACATACAAATATGTATAAACTATATATATATATATATATATATATAATTTCTTTAAACTTTTTTCTACGCATATGGTCAAATAAAAAACAAATTAAGTGGTAATCCGATGGAGATATGCTTAGTAAATAAGGAGGATTAGAAATAATGCTACGTTAAGTATTTAACGTTTTCATGTCTCTACGGTAGCGTTGGACGTTGGATCCTGTGTTAAAAGTTCACTCATTTTTCCTATTTTGTGTAAAGTTACTGTTCTAAAAGAGTTTTTAAAACCCAAAC
>BMAV01015193.1:0-25556 GCA_019973955.1 Trichonephila inaurata madagascariensis
CTTCTACTGACTATAACAACAAAAACTAACTTTATATAAGAATGTTTTAATGTATTTTGAATTGTTCCATGATAAATGCATCATTTGATAGAATTATATTTGAGGATATTATTATTAAGTTTGTATCTTGCGTTTTGCTTTAAACGTGGTTTTAAAGAGTTGTTTTTTTATTTTAGTTCTGTAGGTAAGTACATATTCCGTAAATATTAAGTTATAATAATAACTATTTCTTTATACCTCACCACACCTACGACATTGGACAGTGACACACAAAAGAATTTTTAAAGTGTGTGTGGGGGTGAGTCTAAGGTTAAGGTCTACCATTCTCGTATCATACCCCAATCAGCAGCCAAACATATATTTTTGATTTTGTCGATTGTTGAGAGCAAAAAACAGCAAAAAAAAATTACTGAAGAAATAATTAATATTAATAAATAAAAAAAATTACTAATATCAAATACTTAATTACATTTTATGCACTATATACATGGGACTATAATGAATCGGAAAAAAGTGAAGGGTTATAAGGGAGGGTCCGGACCCCTCTCCAACTCTTGAGTGCGCCACTGACACTGGGTGGGCCGCAACTCCTTGAAAAAATTAGAAGTAGCCCGTACCCTGGAAAAGTCTGCCCACCCCTGCTGTAGAGAAATGGATAGCATATTGGACATCTAATCCAAAGGTCACATGAATATATATATTTATATTAATTGTAACTACTTAATAAAAAGTAGCTAAAATAATAAGTTTCTTTGTAGATTTAAGTAGGAATTTTGACTTAAATTTTTTTATATATATACTACTTGTTAGTCTAAAATCATCTAACCAAAATTAAGTCTTTTTCCATTTTTTTCGAAAATTCAACCCCTTTAAAGCGATATTAAATTTTGAAATTATTTTTTTAGTTCCTTTTCTTTTATCTCCATACCACAGAGCATCTTTTCCGCAAATAGGTAGGTAAAAAGATTAATAATAATTCTATATATAACCACAATCCACCGTACTATACTGTATTCCCGCCTAAAAACACGGATAAAAAAAAAAAGAAAAGAGATGCACGAACTGAATACGTTGATGTGTCGAATGAATTTTATTACAACGCGTACTTTTTGTTTCTGCTGAAAGGTATGGAATATTTATTTCCTTCCTTTCCATGAAATATCGTTTCTTTGACGTCGCAATTGAAAAAGGACATCAATAGGGATAAATATCACCATAAATTTCAGCTTTGAATTGTGTATTCTTTTCGATGAGGAATACAGAGATTGAAAAGAAAGATATTTCAGGCAAGCATGAGGTTTGTACGGTAATGCTCTATGACGCTAATCTTTGATCAGGTCTTAGCTTCAGGTTTAGCTCAGCTTAGAAAATTATTTTAATAACGTGACTCCTTAAAAAGTTTTTGAAAAATACTGTTTTTAAAAGTTTTTTCCTTTGTAAAGGATTTTACGTTCAATAATAAATCGAAATCCCAAACGTGTATGTATTTTGGTGTTGCGGCCCGGGGGTGGTGCCCAACCCCTGACCGGGGTTGTCCATTCTGTTCGAACACGTCGCTGTACGCGCATGAGAGATTTAAATTCCGTTAACCAAAGTACGCACTGCATCTTTTACTGTGGCGTTCACATCTGTATTAATGAAGTCAGTGTAAAAAGTTTATCGTCTGCGATTACCGAATAATGCGCGCACGTGCGGTAGATCGGACTAGACCAAAAAAATATCAGGGAGTTTTCCAATCCACAGATGAACAGTTTGTTACATTCTGATGGGTAGTTCAGCAATAATAAGCCATTACTTTTAGATACTTTAAGCCCGGACACCCTGTATATAGGCAAAATATTATTATAGAAACATTTTCATAAAAGGAGAACATTTTGAAAATGTCCTTTCTACGTCGAAAATTGCATTTAAATAGTTTTTCCTTTTAATAATATTCTTTTATACGTATATTCTAAGTATCAAATCACAATTTTTCATTTATACGCTTTTTCAAAATCACGGTTCCGAACGTAGTCAGATACCTTTTAAAATATCTTATACATCATTCTTTTATCTAATGGCCTTAGAAAATTATGTAACTGAACAGAAATTCCAGTCCAGTATGTGACTTTTTCCCCCGCCAAATTATCTCTATCAACAAATAAAGATCAATTCGTACAATTTTCGATTTTATACTAAGATTACATTATCTCTCCATATTTATTTTTAGCAAGCACTTGCGTGGGTCACCCATTTTTATTGAAAAGGAACACAAAAAAAAGTTATATTTTTACTCATTATTTGTAATTTGTTTTATACACTGAAACTAAACTATTGTTTATCCTTTTCCTTTTCAGATAGTATTGCATTTGATTTACTATAATATGGAATCCCAAAGTGAAGAGTGCCACTCCTATGAGCTTTAATATGGTTTTTTTCAACACTCAATTTTTTAAAATTGATATTATCAGTCAACTGAAATGAAAAGTTTCGTTAAATCTGACGAAATGAATGTATATTCAGAGATCCTGATCCTAAAGCCCGTTAAACAGTAGCATTAAGCAAATCCAGGGGTGTAACTACGGTCGTAACAGTCGTATCAATGATACGGGGCCACCAAGCTACATGGGTTCAAACATGTGGAACCATTTTTATAAAAAAGGCTTTCATCCCAAAAAGGCCCGAAGAAATTTTTTGATACAGGGCCCGCTCAGAACCAGTCAGAAAATATTTTTTTTTTAAGGTATCCGACTACGTTGGAACCGTGATTTTTGCAAAAGCGTGTAAATTTTAATATTTATGATTTTAGTGTCCTTAGATTAGAATACATGTATAAAATTGTTTTAAGGACATTATGAAAAAAAAAATTATTTAAATACAATTTTTTTTTGAAAAAAATTAACTTAGAAAAATTTTTTTTTTTTTAAATGTTCCCCTTTTTTTGTAAAAAATGCTTCTATTGAATTAATATTTTGCCTGTATATTAAGCTCAATTTGTGCAGAGGCTCAAAAAAAATTTTTGAAATGCATAACTCGGAAGTCGGTTTATCTATGTTTTGAAAACAAAAGGGGAAAAATTTTTAAAGAAAATATGCCGATAATTATTTCAAAGGGTTTTGTAACTCTAAAAAATAATTTGAATTTTCAAAAATCGTAGTTGAGCCTCGGGCCTCTGAGCTATATACAGGCAAAATTTCAAAATAAAACTTTTTTACAAAAGAAAACTTTTGGAAAAAAAAGGTTTTTCCCAAAGGTTAATTTTTGCCTATTGTATTTAAAAAATTTTTTTTGTCATAATGTCCAAAACAGTTTTATCATGCATTTCTAATCTAAGTGACCAAAATATCATAAAAATTATGAAATGCGTTTTTTTAAAAACATGGTTTGAACTTTTTGTCGGGTACGTTATTTTTTTGGCCCGTTAAACATCAGCATAGGGAGTCATCTATTGTCACTACTGGATTCTCGCAGTAACCATTTTGAGGCTCATTTCGTGGTTTGCAGGTTCGTTTTTGATAAATATTCTTTACTCAATAAATTCATAACACATAATAAATAAATTTAAGTTAAATATTAAACTTTAATAATCTATAAATTACCAATTATTAGATTGGTTCAGAGCTGGATATAAATTTGCCCTCCTTTTAAAAGGGTTTATACATCTGGTAAGCAAAAAACTTTAAAAATCAAAGGGTTTTCCCCCCCAATTTTTTTGGAGTGAAATAATCATCTCTAAGGGACGATAAACTGGGCTTTTAACACACCAGCATCAATTATGAAGGAGCAGAATTCAATTCCAACCCTAACAACCTGCGGAAATCGTGGAAGACGTACGAACGTTGAAGAAGGGGGGACAAGTGCAGAAATTTTTTGGGTTCTAGAAGTAGAGCAGCGTTTTCTCCCCATTTGGGGGGCGCCCCCAGGGGCGTGATAAATTCAGGGGGGAGCGAGCATATTGAAAAGTCAAAAACAAAAGATTATTTAAAGACTATTAACTTACTGAAAATAAACAAATGAAATACATTCTGACACAAAATATACATTTACACTGTTGTAATACACTTATAAATGTATCAGTACTGCACACACAATGTATTTTATAATAATTTAACAATAGTAAGCTAAGAACAACCCTAAAAATTACCACTGGGAAACCCATGGGCTTGTCATATAAAAATTTATATACAAAAAAAATAACACTTATCCTTATAATTTTTTACGGTTTTAAATAAATTCCCCGAATTGTTATTAAAAAAGCTACGCGGTTCTCTCTAATGCCACCCTTTTCTACTGGGCGCTTATGTAAATGTATTGGGGGGGGGGAAAAAAAATAAGTAAATCTTCCAAAAAAAGTAAATCCTTCCAAACCCCTGTCAAAACTCCTTTTTTTCATTCCAAAGCTTTCGGAAAAAAATTTTTTGGGGGGGCGGTGCACAGAAAAAATGGGACTTCGTAAGGACGTTTTATACACGCCCGGGGGAATTCCTTCGGCTGGGCGAAACGTATTAAACCGCCGGTGGCAAATAGTAGGTTAAAATTTTTGTAGCTATAGCGTCAAAGTGTATTTTGGGCTTATTTTTATTGTATTGAGGGGGGCGAGATGAAAATTATGATTGGGTCACAAACATTGATTCTTTGAGAAGCACTGAAGTAGAGAGTTGCCAACAGAGGTCGTAGGGTGGTTTGGGGGAAAAAGGGGCAAAGCAACAGCAAAATGCTATCAAAAACAATGATTTCATTTGGGGAGTTTTTGGGTTTTTTAAATATGGGTGGTAAAAGGGCAGGGATAGGTGCAATGTTGTAGCTCTTGTTCATTCTGGTTCCATAAGGAATATGTCAAGTTAGAGAGTGATACTCTTTTTCTATTGTAATGAGTGTAGCGTATGCTACAAGTGCTAAACCTCATTAAGTGTTTTTCTTTCAGTTTGTAATAATTTGTATTAATTTAATAGTTTTCAGATTTTCACCATTCAATTAACTTTAATTTGTAGATAAAAACCTGGACAATTTCGTGTTGTTCAATAACAAAGGTTTAATTTTACGTCTTATCATTTTTCAAACATGTAATTTGTTCAAAAATGCATGCCTGTTTGGAAAGGGTAAATTTAGAGATTTTTACCTGCCAATATTTCCGGCAATTTTGCCCATATTACTTGCAAAATAAGGCAAATTTGTTTTGGAGCTTATTTTTACACAAAGCAACAAGAGTTAGAGATTTGTTCATGTACCATTAGAAAGACCATACTCTAAAGTTTGAAATATATTAATTTAAAAAAAATGGAAATTGTTTTAGAATAGTATATTTTCAATTTAGTGTTTTGGTGCTCATATTTTCCGAGTTATCCAAGTCCCCTATGTATTACGTAAAGCAATTTTTGTGCTCAAAATACCAAAAGGTAACCATTTAATTTTTTTAAAGAAAAATTTGAAAATTTATGAAGGAATTTTAAAATGCTACTCCTCTCCTACAATAGTCGACGTACATACAGGAAATTTGATTTAGAAGTACATCAAAGTATGTTTTCCAAAAGTTGGTATGGGTTTTCTGCTAACATGATTGATATTCGTAAAATACTTTTTTCATGAATTCTTAGTGAAAATTCCTATAAAAATATATAGATTCTAAATTCAACTTTTTATTATTTATTTTAGTATTGCTTTGTTTTAAGAAATGCTTATCAACTTTTATTACATGTACTTATAGAAATAGATAAAAAAAATACCAAAGCATTTGGCACAGCATAAAAAAAGCCTTAGCATTTTAAATGAAGATAGACTAGTTATTTTTCTTTTTGAGGTAAATCAGTTTAAGTTTTTATTTGCCATTAGGATGTGAATAAAAACAAATGTAAAAGTTATAACTCTAGACTTTTTTAGTAGTGATCTTCGAACTATGTTCCACGGAACCCTGGGGCTCCACGAAGCATACTCAGAGGTTCCAGAAGTCAGTTTAACAATTTGAAAACTATAAATACGTATGTGTTACAGTGAAAGTGTGAAATCTTTTAAGAATAGAATAACTAGGTATTTCATGAAATAATTAGACACAAGTCAGTTAAAGTGTATAGAATTATTGAATTATACGATTTAACTAGGTATTCTATAGAATAACGATTACTTGATCGTTAAAGTATGAAATTCAGCATTCGAAACTTATTTGAACCGATTCTAGCTGCTTTTAATCAGTTTTGAACCCCTTATAGCTGTTTTGCAATGACGTGTGTATGTACCCTTCATTCCGTTGCTTTTAAACGTAGAATTTAGATGGTACATTTATGTTAGCGTTTTACATTTTTGATTATTAGTAAATATTTTTGCATCCTCCTTTCAAGCAATGACTTCAGCAGGAATGGGAAACCAACTTGTAATTATTAAATAAACGTGGAACAAAGGAAAACAGTAGTGCACTTACTCGTGAAAAATTATTAATTTTGATAACAGAAGTAAAAAGTGCTAATACAGCATAGAAAAAAGCACCACATGATTGTTGGTTACTCCAGCGGTATGATATCCTTGAAGTTTAAGGAGTAGAACAGATAATTGTTCCAGTACAAAATATATTCTTTTTTTTTCTTTTCTCCTTTCTATAAAACTAATATTAGCAGAATGAGCAACAATAAAATATATCATTCGCTTTTCATTATTATTTATCAATTAATCTTTCTTAATAGAGATAAAATGTATTTTTCAAGAGGTTTTGGCTATTTATGATCTGTTAATTTATAAAATAACTTTGAAATTTTTTATTTTTCACTTTAAGGTATCCGACTACGTTCGGAACCGTGATTTTGCAAAAGCGTATAAATGGATAATATTTATGATATTTAGTGTCACTTAGATTAAAAAATGTATATAAAAGTGTTTTAAGAATAGTATTACAATAAAAATTATTTAAGTATGATTTTTTGACAAAAAATGAACATAGAATGGCCCATTTTCAAAATATTCTGTGCTTTTGTGAAAAAAAACTTCCATTATAATAATATTTTGCCTATATATAGCTCGGACCTCTGTACAGAGGCTCAAATAGAATTTTTGAAATATATAACTTAGAAGTGGGTTTATCCATGTTTTACGACAACAGAGGGAGAAATTTTAAAAAAACGCCGATAATTATTTCATTGGTTTGTAACTCTGAAAATAATGTGAATTTTCAAAATCATAGTTGAGCCTCTGTACAGGGGATGAGCTATATACAGGCAAAATATTATTATAATAGAAATTTTTCACAAAAGGAGAATTTTAAAAAAGGTTATTCTAAGTTATTTTTCCCGAAATATTGTATTTAAATAATTTTTTTTGTCAAAATGCCCTTAAAACAATTTTACAATGTATTCTAATCTAAGTGACACTAAATATCATGAAAATTATCCATTTATGTGCTTTTTTAAAATCACGGTTCCGAACGTAGTCGGATACCTTAACGGTCTATTATTAGTTATTTTATGGAATAACTAGGTAAAGTAAGAAATATTTCATCTATTATATACTAAAACTGACTTGTCTAATTATTTCATGAAATACCTAGTTATTCTATGAAATAACTGAACTATATACTTTAACGGTCACATATACGGAAAATGGATTCATGTCCTCTATGGAATTTATATGAGCGTTAAAAGTGTCAGGTTCTTCAAGCATGAATGGATAAATCAGAAGGCTTGCCGATGAAGGAGAAAGAACACCTTATCAACCTACCAAATGATTCGACGTTAAAATCTAAGTTTAAACAGAAGCAGCTCTTAAATGTTAGGCTGTAAATTTGCAAAATACACAAAAGTTGTTCACACATAAATATGTTAATGCCATTCTGAACAATAAACTTAAATTCAAAATATTTCTCAACGTATGTGGAAACAAAAAACAAAACATAGAAATAAGTTAAAACAGAGTATGAAATGCGACTGTATGCAGCTTCAATAGACCTCGAATTTGATAGTTTGTGTAAAAAAATTATAGTTTTAAAAAAAAATTTAAAAACACGCTTTTATAGTTAATCGACACGGCATTAAGTTTTAACTTAATGCTTTTGCCGCCAAATCTGGAAAGGGGATTAATAATTAGTCACCAGATGCGGGATGGGATCTGAAAATGGGAAATCGTTAGTCCTGATGATCCCGATCAAAACAATGGAACAAAATTATTAAATTATTGCATTGTCATCGGTCCTGGACAAGAGATCAAAATTTCGAAATAATCTGTCCTTTTAAAGTTGGTAAAAATTGAGTCCAAAGATTTCGTTATATACAAGTGAAGCTTACAAAAGGGTGCTAAAAAATACAAACATGTATTCCATTTACTAAATATAATGCAAAGGTAGACAATACCTGGAGAACGAATTAAATCCATTAATGGGTAAATTACAATAATATATTTTAAAAACCTTTACTATAAAAAAAATCACAGTATTTTTCTTTAATTGTCCACTTAAAGTATTTATAACATGTTTGATCAATTTTAAATTTATTTTAAGATATAATTTTCAAAGCCTCTTATATTTATATATAGAGAGGGGTTCCCCCAAACACCTTATAGTTTTAAGGATTCCTTGAGTCAACAAGTTTAAGAGGCCACTGGCTTGAAGCTTTCAAATTTTGTAAGATTATAGAAAAGTTATATAACAAATAAGTTAAAAACATTTTATCTGAATTTTTGACCAATATTTGTCACTTGAATCGTGCCGTGTCCCCTAAAAGTAGAAAACATACCAGTATTTTTTTTCACACGGCAAATTTATTAATAACAAGTAATATAAAAAAATTAAGTCAATTTCTACTTAGATCAGCAAAGAAAAATTTTATTTTTAGTTACTTTTTATTAAATAGTTACAATTAATATAAATATGTATATACATATGACAGAATCACAATATTAAGTGATAAAATAGAAAGCGATTTTCCCTGCAATTTCCTATATTTTCCTTTCTACATATACTGTTGAGCTATTTATGTTTGTTACTATTTAATCACATTAATTAAATTTAATTATTCTAATAAAATAGTATTGTAAAAGAAATCACATTCTCAGAAATTAGGCCATCCCAGTTGAGACTCGAATCTACGACCTTTGGATTAGAAGTCCAACCTACCCACTGCGCTACAGGGACACAACGAACAATTTTCCTTTCTATATATGCTGCTGGACTATTATTTTAGTTTGTTACAATTTATTCATTTTTTAATTTAATGAATGAATTAATATTCGAAAAAACTGTATTAAAATGAAGTGTCATCCAATACAAGTTTTTAAAAAAAATGTATTTGAACTTGAATGGATGAATAGAAAGTATTTTATTAATGATTGAAAATTTAAACTATATATATATATATATATATATATATATATATATATATATTTATAGGGAGAGAGTGAACTAGTAGTAGGAATTGAAAAACATTATCGTTTATTAAGTGATAAATTTTGAAACAAAACACTTACCTGAGGACAAGTAGTAAAAAATAATATCTCCCACATTACTGATATAGTAAACAGCTGCTAATGAGCTAAACAGGAAACCGATAACAAATAAGGCACTTTTTTGTTGGTGAGCCGACCGCTTTAAAACGGGAAATAATTTCCAGTGGCGTATGTAGTAGTATGAAAACATTTGGATTCTTTTCAGCTTGAGCATTACCGAACCGCTTGCGAACGCGTGTGTTTTTATCTCTCTTCATGAGAAACGTTCATAGTTCATTGTCACAAATTGAGTGACGCTATCGACTCACAGATGGTTATGCTAAAAGGTATTCAACGCGCATGCTGTGTTTTATTATTATTATCTTATTTATATTTCGAAGCACTCACTTAAATACTGTCATCGTACAACAATTTTGTTTCAGAAAGAGACAGAAACAAACAAATAAGTACGAAAAAATCGGAAATCGAACGTTTCGTGACCGGTTCCACCCCCTCGTCTCTGTTTCGATGGACAACAAAATGCGAACTTTTCGGCTTGTGTTCACGAAATTGAGTGACAAGTTTGTATCGCCACATTCAGGAGATTTTTATAATGCAAAGTGATACCAAAAAAAATGAAATCGTTATTTTACTTAATAACCATTCGCTTTGAATCGGAAAACGCACGCGAAAATAGCAATTATCAAAGGCTACACAAAAGAGAAATATGAAAAGAATTCTTCTCTGTTCCCTCCCACTGATATTTATTATTCCGAGAGAAATTATAGCTGGTCTTTGTATGCTGAGAATCTATATATTTCATATTGTATTCTGAATTTTCGCTTACTTAACCATAAAGAAAAATACTTTGAATACTCCCTATAATGTGTAAGCATATCTTAACTTTTGAACGCAATTTTAACTGTTTTTTTACAGTATATTAAAGTGGAACTGAACTAACATTTTTGTAATACAATCGAACCCCGATTTAACGAACCCCTATTGAACGAATTTCGCGATTTAAGGTATCCGACTACGTTCGGAAACATGATTTTGCAAAAGCGTATAAATGAATATTTTTTTTAATATTTAGTGTCACTTAGATTAGAATACACGTACAAAAGGGTTTTAACAATATTATTATTAAAAAAATTATTTAAATGCGATAGTTTGGCAAAAAATGAACATCGAATTATTTATTTTCAAAATATTCTCCTTTTATGAAAATTGCTTCTATAATAACAATATTTTGCCCATATATAGCTCAGACATCTGTACACAGCCTGAATTAAGATGTTTGAAATATATTAGAAGAGGAGTTATCCATATTTTAATACATCAAAATGAAAACATTTTAGGAAAACAACACCGATTATTATTTCAATTGGTAGTAACTCTGAAAAAAAATTATAATTTTTCAATAATCTTAGTTCAGGCCTTGTGAAGCAGTCTTAGCCATCAAAAAGCAAAATATTATTATTATAGAAGCATTTTTCATACAAGGAGAATATTTTGAAAATAAATAATTCTATGTTCATTTTTTGCCAAAATATCGCATTCAAATAATTTTTTATTATAATAATATTCTTAAAACAATTTTATACGTGTATCCTAATGTAAGTGACATTGAATATTAAAAAAATATATTCTCTTGTAGGCTTTGGAAAAAAAAATCATGTTTCCAAACGTAATCGGATACCTTAATGAATTTTTTCGTTTTCCCGATTAAAATAGAGAGAAAACGCCTATTTAACGAATAAGAAACCCTAAATTAACGAATTATTTTGAACAATCAAAAAAATTTCTTTTTATTAATTTTTGTTAGAAAAAAATTGGATTTACCGTAAAATTCACATATAACTCTCACCAATACTTTCAAGCTGTAATTTTTAAGTATATTCGCCGTATTACGTGCACCCTCTTTTTACGAAGAAAACTTAAATGTACTTATACAATATTGTTATGTTTTAAAGTGATTTATTCGAGTTGTTTTCTTAAGGTATCCGACTACGTTCGGAACCGTGATTTTTGCAAAAGCGTATAAATCGATAATGTTTACGATATTTAGTGTCACTTAGATTAGAAAATGTATATAAAATTGTTTTAAGAATAGTATTACAATAAAAAGTTATTTAAGTGCAATATTTTGACAAAAATGAACATAGAATGACCCATTTACAAAATATTCTCCTTTTGTGAAAAAAGGCTTCTATTTTATAATATTTTGCCTGTATATAGGTCAGACCTCTGCACAGAGGCTCAACTAGAATTTTTGAAATATATAACTTAGAAGTGGGTTTATTCCTGTTTTTTGACAACAGAGGGGAGAAATTTTAAGAAAAAAACGCCAATAATTATTTCAATTGCTTGCGACTCTGAAAATAATGTGAATTTTTTAAAAACAAGTAATATAAAAAAATAGTTTTAAGTCAATTCCTACTTAGATCAACAAAGAAAATTTTTATTTTAGCTACTTTTTATTAAATAGTTACAATTAATATAAATATGTATATACATAGGACAGAATCACAACATTAATTGGTAATTAGTTCTTTAATTATCATTAAAGTATCATATTGTCCTTTTTTAAATTTTAGTCCAACTGAATGCTTTAAAAGTGAGAAAAAACCTTTTCAAGTTTTGACACAAGTCGCCAAAATGGTCGCTAAGTCGCCAACGTGGCTGTATTTTTAATTCTTTTTAAAAAATTGTTTAATCAATTAATTTTTTTTTAATTATAATTAAATTATTGTATTGTCATCCAAAATGATCCTGTATATAAAATTTCAGCTCAATTCAGCGCTTTAAAATGGATTTTATTAACGATTGAAAATTCCACTAAGATAAATAAATAAATATGCAAATATATAAATAAATAAATATATAGACAGTGCGATCTAATAGTGTGTAGGAATTGAAAAATAGTTCAGACTCTTTGGAGAAGTCTTTACTTTATATAAACACACAAAATATTGTTACATAGATCCGAGGGTTCGTGGATTTCATGCAAAAACAATCACAAAGAAAATAAACAGTTCTTTAAGAGCGATGCGAATTTGTTCTTAAAAATCCAATCATTTAAATACAGGATTCAGCAGCAATATTCACAGAGTAAATCTCCGAAGGTCTTCACACCTTCAACAGCAATCAAACACAATCACCAGTGTTACACGTAAGTAAAAGATTATTCACAAGCACAGCCGAGCTAATCGCTAGTCAAACAATCCCCACTTCCCCGCTGGTTTAATCAGACTGACCGGTTGCGGCTGGCACTCCGCTTTATAGGAGCGGCAGAAACTTCCAGAAATATAAGCGCTCGTGTCATTGAACGTGACACTAGTGGAGAGACCTACTACTTTCTAGAAGATTCCAGAGGGTTCCGAACTCGCCAACATGATAGCCAATGACGCCAAAATAATCGCCAAAGTCGCCAACATGGTCGCCAAAAAGGATGCCACTTTGGTTCTACCACCAAGATTTCGCCAAGTTCTCATTGAATCGCCATTATAACGTAAGGGGCGGCATTGCTTGTGAATAGTGCAATTTTAACACGAAATAAATATAACACATAGAGTAATATAAATGCATTAAATTCCCAAATACAAATTATTTACACTATTTTCACAAAATTCGTAACACTGCCCCTCCTCAAAGACTGCACATCTAGGGAAGTACAATTCTTGAGTAAGAGGCATCTATTTACAGGCAAACCATTCACATAATAATCACATATAAAGTAACAAAAATACTCAACAGCATATACAAAGCAAATAAATTCACAATACATGAATTACAATACTAAAATAAAACTAAGGAATTAGAAAAGAGAAATAATTTACATTGTTTACAAAATAATTAATGACCATGGTCTAAACTTAAAGATCTTATTCATCTTTTCCAAGATAAGGGGCTAGCCAATTGTAATGTATTACCTTCTGTTTTGAGTGTGGTGATTTCTGTATCCGCACCACAACGTCATTCAGCTTTTTTAGGACTGTGTAAGGACCTTTCCAGTTGGTCTGCAGCTTCGGAGAGAGTCCTTTGCGAAGTTTCGGATTCCATAATCACACTTTGTCGCCTTCGTGGAAGTCGTGTCGGGTCGATCTTGCGTCGTATCGGATCTTCATCTTCTCGGAAGCCAAGCCGATTCTTTCCCTAGCCAGATGATGTATTTCCTCTATCCGTGCCTGGAGTTTCTCGACATATTCCTCAGGCGCCAAGAGAGCATCTTGTGGTCGGCTGAACAGAAGATCCGCAGGCAGACGAAGGTCACGTCCAAAGAGCATCTGGGATGGGGAATAGCCGGTGGTCTCATGGACGGCACTCCTATAGGCAAGCAAGAAAAAGAGCAACTTCTTGCCCCAGTCTTGTTGATTACTGGATACCAGCAGAGAGAGGCGTATGTAGTAGTATGAAAACATTTGGATTCTTTTCAGCTTGAGCATTTCCGAACCGCTTGCGAACGCGTTTGTTTTTATCTCTTTATGAGAAACGTTCATAGTTCATTGTCACAAATTGAGTGAAGCTCTCGACACACAGATGGGTATGTTAAAAGGTATTCAACGCGCTGTGTTTTATTATTATTATCTTATTTATATTTCGAAGCACTTGAAGGAAATGATTTTATTTACAATGATGTGTTAAGGTTACCAGGTGTATGCAAATTAAATGAGACGATTGTTTAAAAAAAAAACACAATAAATTTGCGAAAACTGTTAATATTTCTTTATTCGAAATAATATCCATCGCTAGCTACACATCCCCCCATCTTTTGCGCAATTTGTGAATACCACGCGAAAAAAATTATCGGTCTTTTGAGGCCAGCCAGTCATCAAGCAAGATTTGACGTTTTCGTAAGAAGTGAAGCGTGTCCAATGATGCAAATAGGTGGTAATCAAAAGGAGCCAAGTCTGGCGAATAATCCGCATGGGCTCCCAGCCGAGCGCCTTAACGATGTCCTTGTTCGGTTTAGTACGGTGGCTAGGTGCGTTGTCATGAAGGAAAATCACTTTGTGCTGCCGTTTCTTGTATTGCTCGCGTTTTTCGAGTATAGCATCGTTCAAATTAAGTAATTGTTGCTTGTAGCAATCAGTATTAATGGTTTAGTTGGGTTTGAGAAGCTCATAATAGATTGGTCCCTCCTGGTCCCAGAAAATACACAGCATTGTCTTGCGGCCGAAGCGATTCGGCCTTGTGGTTGATTTGGACGGCTGTCCGGGGTCAAATATGATCGATTATGCTTGGGATTCTAAAAATAAATCAATTTTCATCGCCAATCACAATACGATGGAGATATGACTTGCGTTTGTAGCTGGCAAGCAACATTTCGCACACGAATTTTCGGTTTTCCAGTTGACGGTCCATTAGCTCATGTGGTACCCATCTACCGACCTTTATTATCTTGCCCATTGCTTTGAGACGACAGGAAACAATGCTCTGGTCAACATTCAATTGTTCTGCAAGACGTTCTTGCGCGTTTGGCCATCAACTTCCTCGAGTAATGCTTGCAATTCAGCATTTTCAAATTTTTTTGCTGGTCTGCCACCCTCTTCGATTCTCACATCGAAATACCATTTTGAAATTTTTTCAAACCATTATAGATTGCCGGCCGGAATCACCACCGTATTTTTCTAAAAAATTTTTGGTTTCCCATTTTTCTTCAGATGGTAAAAAAAATTTAAAACGCCCGAAAATGTGGTGGGAAGGCAAAAAAATCGACTTTTTCAACACAGAAAAAAATACAAGCACCGAAACTCGTCCAAATGTAAACTAGAGACAAGGTCAAACAAAAAAAAATCACGTGTCACGGTTTCGTTTTTTTGGCATTGCGTGGCGACATTGCAGAATCGTCCTTTTTTGATATGCCCCTGGTAAAAAATTTTGAAAAATGTAATGATACATAGAGTGCGGCACGATGGCGACTAGCTCCCGGGGGAAAAAAAAGCAGAACTGTAAGATTTGCCGGAATGAAAAACTTTAAGGTGGCGCGGCCAAAAAATCGACGGAGACGAAGAACGAGACGGGAAAAAAAAAAGACAAGATGGGGAATGAGGGATGGGATTTTTTATATACGTTTGGGAGGAGGGAAAAAAAAATAGTGTTAGCAAATCAAATCAAAAATGTATTAATTAGTTTTTTTTTGTTGTTTTGTGTTGTGTGTATGTGGTGTTATCTCAAAAAAATTTTTGAGCCACTGAAGCAGTCATGGTTTTTTTATGCCGGGATTTTCACCAATCTTTTCATTTGAAGATGGACCTACAATTTCTTTAGAACACAATAAACGTTACGAAAAAAAGGAGTATTTTTTCCCCTTTCCGTTTAAATATTGTTTTTAATATGTCGCCGAAATTTCCCCCAAGTGAGATTGAACAAAATGTATCTCACTGATAACGCACTTAAAACGATGCAGCCACCTTTTTTGTCACTGGGGATTGAAGCAAAAGGGGCAATGGAACAAATTGATCTTTTCTCTGACTTTTTTGCAGGTTTATTAGGTGTATCTTCCCAATGCTGGATTAAATTCATTTTCAAAATTTTTTGAAAATTGGTTTCAATCTGTCTATTGAAACATTAACATTTTCCTTTTAATGAAAAGTGTAAAACTTTGTCGATCGGTTGATAACCAAGGGTTTATGATATGGTGGTTGCAGGCCCCGACAAAAAATTCAGGCGGACAAACACATGAGAACAATCTTTGAGGTTTTTGAAGAAAAAAGGTTTTGCTTGCTGTGTTTGAAAAAAACGGGCTTGAAATTTTTGATGGTTACTTTAAGTGTTTGACGAATTCAGATTGGGGTTGAAACAGGGTGTTTTCAAAGAAATCCAGGGAAAACAATGCTTTCATCATAAAGTAATTTGTGGGTAGCTTTGAAATCAGCCCCCAAATTGTTCTCAATCAAAAACAATTTTTGGGAAGTGATCTCGTCCAACTTTCTTTTTCATGACACATTATGTTTGTTTTAAAGAGTACGGTGCCAGCGTTCTATAAAACCCATTTGCTTGGGATGATATGGTAAAGTTTTATTATGTTTAAATCCTATTAATTTTGAAAGTTTTTAAAAATTTGTGGGCAGTGGCGTTTCAAAACATGAAACCACCCTTTTTAGTATGTTATCGTAGTTTCTGTAATGCGGATTAAATCCCCACCCATCAACATGATCTATGATAGTTAAACAGAAGCGAAACCCCTTGGAATGGAAAAGGGACCAAAAATTCTAAAAACCCTGAAAAAACGGTTGGGGACATTGGATATTGCGGAAAGGACTTGTACGTGTCGTGTATTTGGATTTTTATTAATACAGTTTTACCCCCAGTTTGGGTCCTTATTTATTAGGAAAAAAATTTTTTAAGTTAACAATTTTGGTTTTTTTTATTCCGGATGTGCTAGGTTGGGATATTGTTGAACACAATTTCCGGAATCCGGAATATAAGGTCTCTTTTTTTTGCAGAGCGCCAAAATATGTCGAAGTTGGGGGCCCAAAAATTGGGAAATTTTTCAATTTAGAGAAGAGTTATGGGAAGAAAGAATCTCTTTTTAAATCCCATCCATTTCTTTTTTGCTTTTCAACCTTGAATCAATTGTTGGGTTGGGGATGATTGCTTTGAGACAGTGCATCAACAATGATGTTTTCTTTTCCCGGTACGTGCTGAACATCGACAGTAAATTGGGGAATATATTACAGATGTCTTTGTTGACGAGGGGTGGTTTTTTTCCAGTTTCGGGGAAATGCTAAATTAATGGCTTATGGTGGGGATGAGGGAAATTTCTACCCCCAAAAAAGAAAATATTTTTCAGAAGAATATGCAGCCAAGCCCCTGTCATAAGTGCTGTATCGTTTTGGGGATCAAATTTGTTTCCTTGAAAAGCCAACGGTTTCCCCGACTTTATCGTAATTGTTGTAGACGGCCCAAAGCCATTATCAAATGCATCAACCATTAAGGAAATGTGTGCATTTTCATGGGTGAACGAGCACGTCGCTTTTTCATAGTTGTTGCTTTGCATTTTTGAAGTTGAGCTGACTCTTCGCCCGTAATTTTTTTTTTTATTTCTTTTTTTCCCTTCAAATAGTTGTTTAGAACGGCTTTTTGCAGCATTGGAATCCGATGGTAGAAAATTTATAACCCCAAGTATATTCGCAAGTCCTTTACAGCCCCCGGGGTTGAAATTTTTATTTTTTTCTTTCCGTGGCTCAATGCCATTGCAGAAATATGTGGCATATGATGGCCCAAGAATTAACTTTAGTTTGAAGGAAAGCATTTTGCAACCTTTATAAAAAGGCCAGCATCCAAGAGTTGAAAAAATTGTTTAAGATGATTGTAGGGGGCCCCTATGACGCAACGAAAATATCATCAATGTAGCTGAAACAAAAATCTAAGCCCCCCAAATACGGAATAAAAAGGCCCCATAAAAGTTTGAGCGCATTGCGAACAAAAAATCATTCTGGGGAAACCCTACGAACTGAAAAATGGCAGGGGGTTTTTTTTTTCCCGATGGTTCAACGGGATTTGAAGGCTCTTTTTAAATCGAGAGTTGAAAAATAGGCCCTCCGTTGGTATTAGAAAAGTCATGCAGGTGAGGAATGGAATATCTATCGGTTGGTTGGCATTCAAAAAATAGATAATCTCCACAAGGGTTTCCCAAACCCCCCTTTCTTCCGTATAGATGTAATGGGGTTTGCCCACGGCTATTAGAAGGTCGGCAAACCCCTTTTTCCAGCATAAACTTTAATTCCTTTTTTGCTAACAAACTTGTCATGTGCCATGCGACGAACTTTTTCTAAAGGTGGACCCCCTTTTTACGATATGATGCGTCACTAAATGTTTAGGCTCTTTAATGAATGAGTTATTAAATGTTATTTCCTTTTAATTCACCAAGAAGTTTAGCTATTGAAGAATCATATCCGGGAAAAAACTATTGTTGTGGGAAAAAATTTGGTATTGTAACGTTTTACCAAATGAAAACAAGGTTTTGGGGGCAATGAGACATTTTCTTTTAAATCAACTAATAATCCCAAAATTTTTAAAAGGCCCCCTAAAGCTTTTGAAACATTTGTTTTAATAAATGACCAATAAATTGTCCGGGAAATCCAATTTAAAATTTTAGTGCCAAAAGTATTAATTTTTTAACCATTGGCGGCAAATAATGAAAATCGAAATTTTTTATTTCTTTTTTTATTTAGGATTTGTCCAACCCCGTTCAATAAAGAAAATTTATTGCCGGTTGATTTATCGTTAAAAAAAGCGGGAACTTTTTTTGCCAGTATCACCGGCAGATCAAGCGATTGGCCTTTTGTTTTCCCCAAACATCTCTTTTTAAATTTGGGATGGTTGTCACTTCGGCATTATTTCCGAACTTAAAATGATATTCTTGATTAATTTGAAATTTTGAACATTTGTCAAGGACCGAGGACAATACAATAATTTCATAGCTTTGTTCCATTGTCCTGAACAGTATAATTAGGAGACAGGATAATCCAGATTTGGCCACTAATTCATTATACCATTTCCAGATTTGGTGACTAAAAGATTAAGAATAACCCTAAACGCGAAAACGTTTTTTTTTACGTCAGCAATTTCACATCATAATATAAGCAATTGTCCAGTCTCTTTCGGAAAATGGAAATAAAAAAAAATTTAAAAAAAAAGACTCGTGCATGTGAGAAAAAAAATTTGTTCTAACTCAGGACGGGCAAACTTTTTCGGTCGCGGGCCAAAATTTAAAGAAACTAAAAGTACATGCTTTTACTGTAGATAGAACTAAAAAATGGAAAAAATAAATTACAGTTTAAAAAAAAACTAAAAACCATGCTTTTATGGTTAATTGAACTAAAAAGTAAGAAAAAATTATTTTTAATATAAGAATAAAATGATTTTCTAGAAAATTAATGTCGTTGTGGTAAAAGCGTGTAGGGTGCTTTATTCTAAATTTTTACACCAACTCAGAGCATTTCGGAATACAACTAGTAAGAAATTATAACAATTGATATAGAGCACTCTGCGAATGAAGCTTTGAGCTCTCAACGCATTGGAAATCCTACAGTTGCTTCTCCAAATGAGCTATTGCACAAACGCAGTCTTTGAGATATCCGTCGACTTGCGACAATTTTTTTTTAAAAAAATGAAAATATGGAATTTTTTTTGGGGGGGGGTTGTAGATTTATTTAGTACATTTTAAGAAAAATATACTAAAATTAAGAAGAGAAAAAGAAATTATTTTGACTAAAATGGGAAAAAATTGGTAAATACTTACAAAAAAATTACATAAACGGGGCCCGTTTTGTATAAAAAGTCTACGAAAAATTTTTTAATTTTTCAATTTTGATGTGTTGCTTTGCTATTCATTTTTGAAATGACCTCCAGGATACGAGATATTTTAATTTTTACAAAAACTAGAGCACTTTATCTTACTTACATGAAATTGCTTAAAAAAACAGGGATTGTATTCCCATAAGGAACTGTAAATTTTGTAATAAAACACAGTGATTGATAAATATGAAGATTAAAACACTTCTACCATTACACAGAACATACATAAAAAATTTAAGTTAGTTATTTTCAAAACTTTTTGAGCAATCATCGTCCCCGTTTGAGCATTTTCAAAAAAACGTTTACATACACACACAAAGTATGACATCTTGCTTAAAGTAATAACATCTGTTTTTACTAAAACACTTGTAGTTTTTGTTCCAGTGAACGGAAAATAATAAACTTGGTATTTTTATAAAGCTAATAAGATGGCCTATAAAATAAAATTATTAAAAATTGTCAATTTTTGGCAAAATTAACAATTTCAGGGTAGTCGGATACCTTAAGGCTTCTATCTACAGGCGAATTTTTAAATTAAGAGGATAATGTAAATCCTATGTGGTAATTTTATTCATCTTCAAATCTAGAATAGCAAATCGTTTAAAACCCACTAAAGTGTAATATAAAAATAAAGTCTTTTTTAAAAATTTAAAATTTTTTTCCTATGAAAATATTTTATACTTATTTCAATTTTTGGTGTGAAATATTTAGAAATATAGAATACCGCCCTTTGAACGGGTTACGCGATTTTCAAATCTTGTCGATTCGTCTTTTTTTGGGGAGAGGGAAAAAGGGGGAAATTGGTCATGTGATTGCGAAATTTTCCGATCGTGCACAAAAAAATTTGAACTGTTGGGGTCAAAATAATTATCAGGAGCCGCAGTTTAAAACCCCCCAAAAGAGAGCAAAAGAAAAACACCAAAAAATTGGGCATTAAAAAAAGAAAAAGTGCCCTGAAGGGGGCCGGTTTTAAAATTAAAAAGTTTTTTAAAAGCGATACAAAAAATTTTTTAAGAATTTTGTGGAATTTTTAAGTTTTTTTTGGGCCCAAAAATTTTTTTTCTTTTGGGAAATTTAAAATTTTTTTTAAATTTTCCCCCCCGTAAAAATCTTTATTATAATAACTTTCCCTTATTAATTGGTTCCCCAATAATAGTTTTTGAAATTTAAAAATTTAAAGGGGGGGTTTTTACCCATTTTTTACGACAACAAATTGGATCAATCAGAGAGGAGCAATTTTAAAAAAAAAAAACGCCAATAATTAAAATTTTTGGGTGGTAAAATTCCCGAAAATAATGTGAATTTTTCAAAATTTTTAGTTGAGCCTCTGTGAAAGTCTGAGCTATATCAGGCACAATATTATTAAAATTAGGCTTTTTTTAAAAAGGGAGAACATTTGGAAAAAAAAAATTATTCTAATTTAAATTTTTTTTGCCAAAATATTGTTTTTTAAAAAATTTTTTGTCAAAATGTCCTTAAAAAAATTTTTTATACATTATTTTTAATCTAAGTGACACTAAATATCATGACAATTATCCTTTTATACGCTTTTAAATCACGGTTCCCCCCCAGTCGGATCCCTTTAAATTAAAAAAAGGGTTACAAATTTTCGAAAATATAAAATTCGAACGATGGACATTTTTTGTACAACAAAACGGGGAACAAAAATTATTAGATATTTGGGGGAAATTTTACAGGAAAAAAAATTGAAGCGGCAAAATTATTTTGTTAGATTTTATAAAACCTTCTACATAAAAGTAATTTTGGCTTCCCCTTTTTGATGTGCTATCAAAAATTTTTTAAATAACCACTGTGACGGGCCCCACGCATCTTTTCTTTAACATAACCTCCGGGTTTTTGGGGGGGCCCAAGATTAATGGAAAACCCCCTTTTCCCAACCAAAATCCAAGATGCGAAATGTAAAAAAAAGAAATGCAAAATAAGATAGTTTTAAAAACAGAATTTTCCCGGAAGTAAATGGCAATTTGGGGAATGTTATGTTTAAAAGAGATAAACGTGCATTGAAAATTAGCCAATTGGGAAGTTACATGGAAGATAAGCCATTAAGTCAAGGGCGCATATACCATTTTGCGCGCCCCCGCATTTCTTCTTAATATTGAATCTAAATTTGGGTTTGGGGGAGGATTGATTATTTGATATCAGGACTTGTAATATTATTAGAAGTGAGAGTAGGCGGATTAAAAAATTTTATAGTCTAATTCCCGGTTCGGTTTAACTTTTACTGTGTGTTTGTTCATTATAGATTCTCGCTTAAATAATATCATCTAAATTGTTAGAATTTAAGTTCCATTTTAATAAAGTCATATTAAAATTAAAAATTTTTCCTTTTGCAAACCCACCCTCTGCTCACGCTGACAATCAAAATACGGTCCCCCAAAGGGGGAGCGGTATCACACATTTTTTTAAAAAAATTATTATTTCCTTTCGTCTCCGGCCCCAAATAAAAATAATTTACATGTATTTATATGAGAAATCATACTCTGACTTACGTGATTTTAACTCAGTCCCACCGCGATACCGAAAGTTCGGGTAGCTTTCCTTACCTTAGAAAAGAGAGGGGGTTAATTTCATACAAACCATTGATTTTAGCACTTTCAGATGCTCGTTATTGCACTCGATATATTTGTCTCAATTTGAAGTATTAGTAGCAAAGTTCCCAGAAACAAAGTAGAGTTTCCATATGCTGTAAAATCCGGCGTATAACACGCACTTTCTACACACAAAAAAAATAAAATCGAGTTATGGGAGCGCGTTACAAGTCAGGTATAAAAATTATAAATTTAAAAATAAAAAGGAATAGTATGAAAAATAAAATTTAACTTCCACGTATAACGAAATACTCTCTCTATTTAAAAGAAAAACATTTTTACTAACTTAAAGGGTTGTAGAAATTGTTTGACTTTTTGAAACGCATAACTTTGGGGTTTTATCCATGTTTTACGAAACAGAAAGGGGGAAATTTTCAAACATGCCGATAATTACTTCAAATGGTTGTAACTCTGAAAAAAATGTGAATTTTTCAAAAAAACATAGTTGAGCCTCTGTACAGAGGTCTGAGCTATATACAGGCAAAAATTTTTACAATAGGGGCGCATTTTTACAAAAAAGGAGAAAATTTGGAAAAAGGTTATTCTAAGTTAATTTTTGTTTTTATTTAAATAATTTTTTTTTTCCAATGTCCTTAAAATAATTTTATACATGTATTCTAATCTAAGTGACACTAAATATCATGAAAATTATCCATTTATGCGCTTTTTTAAAATCATGGTTCCGAACGGATAGTCGGATGGCTTAATTGCACTTAAATAAAACATATTAGTTTGAGCATATCAAGTGAATGGTATTGATTGAACTAATTGCACAATGAAGATGGAACTTAATGCTACGCAATTCACGAATATGCATATTTAAATGTTATTAGAAATTTGCGTGAGGAAAAGCGGCGGGCGAGTTCAGTTATTTGAATAATAGCATATTTATTAATGGCCAAGCACAAACAGATGAATACACGTAGACAAATCGACGCATATACAGAAGAAATATCGTGATTATTTACTACAGTACAAAACGCATTCGTTATAAACAAGCCTTACAATGTTCGAAAAACGACTCTTTAAACCAGTGGTCTTCGAACTTTTTTGATTCATGCAACCCTAGAGCTGTAAAATGTTCTGGGGGAACACACTCTTTCTCTCTCTCTCTTAAGAGAATATATTATAAAACAAGTAATATAAAAAAAATAATTAAGTGAATTCCTACTTAGATCACCAAAAAAATTTTTTTTATTTTGATTTTTTATTAAAAAAAGTTACAATTAATATAAATATGTAAAACTTTTGGGACAGAATCACAACTTTTAAATAAAATTAATTTTTATTAATTATAAAAAAATTCTATTGTCACCCAAAACAATCAGGGGTATAAAATTTCAGTTCAATTTTTAATACTTTTAAATGAGAAAAAAATATTTTAAAGTTTTGACCCAAGTCGCTAAAAATGAAGTCAACGTGGCTTTGTATCTCAGACATAAATTCTCTTCAGTGACGTAACGGATAATATTAGGACCCCTGCAAAATAAGGTTTCGGGAACCAAGCTGAATCTTACAATGATTATGTACATAGTGCCAGTCAGGCTTTGGACCCCCTAGAATCCTGCTTCCTCTTCGCTACGTAGGGGATGCCGGGGTGTACGTTGCGCCACTGAATCTTTTTCTCTCATCGCAGTCAATGTACACAACTGAACTTTTTTCCAAATCTTCGCCATTATTTTCCCCAAAGGGTCCTTCATCCCTCATTGAAATTTCCGGGGGTCCAGAGCCTTGTCGATGATTCCTTAGCGATACCATCTTTTACACCAAATTTTCCCTCAATCTGGTAACCCCGGACGCTACTTCTATGGTTCCCATAATCTTATTTTTTAAATCCACACTGGGAAGCGAACTTTGCCTGTAAAACTCAATTTTCCCACATTGAGCACCAAGTGCTGCAAGGAAAACAACACATGTGATGTGTTTCAATATTTAAGAAAATGAAACATGAAGCGAATGTAATATCATTATGATTTTTTTCTTTTTAAAAGGATAGGGAAAATTATAATAAAAATTTGAACATTTTTTTTTCCAAAACCATGTCTCAGTTTCTGAAGATTCGTTATTAAGATTAAGTTGCAAAATAATAATAATAATAATAATTAATAAATAAATAAAAAGTCCAAAGTTGACATTTATCAGTTTTTTACAAATAAGAGCAAAGTTATCATTATCCTTTGAACTGTTATAAAGAATTAGTATTTAAAAAAAGCCAAAGTTTTGTTTTAAAGGAATATTTTTTCTCCATTGGAATCTTATCACATACAATTAATTCTGATTACAAAAAAATTCGTGAGCGGAAGTTATAATTACCAGCACCGATCTTATTTCCTTCTGCATTATCAAAACAAATTAGCAACCTTGTATCAGAAACCGCTTCAAAAATCGTGAATTCAGGCTATGTTTGAGAATATATTTTTCATACTTCACTTGCGAATGAGGATTATTATGTGGAAAAAAAATAATTGAAAATAGCGATAACTCGCACCATTTGACTACCTAATATAGCTTTTTACCCACCAGCTGAACTCGAGGAGGTTGTGCTATGTATAAAAAACAAACGACTTGGTTGATTCAACTTTGAATATAAATCAAAATATGTGATATGTAAATATGATTTTTTTGAAATATGTTCTTTGAAATTAATTTTTAATACACTTATTAACTTTGGAAAATATTCTCTTATTCATTCTATTTTCCCCGCTTCGATTTAAAAAAATCTAACCCTAATTTTTCTTACATATATTTATTGTTTTATTATAAATTTTTTTAAAAGTTGGTATTTTTTGTATGAATCTCGGGATGCGAAATTTTACAGTTGATTTAGAATTCGATTGATTTGTGTTTTACCATAATAAAAAACTGTTCTTTTTTGTTGATTTAAGATTGTAAAGATTTTTTAAAGAATGTTCTTGAGTAAATATTATTCTTTTTTTGTTACATCCCAGATTTAATTAAAAAGTTTGTTTAAAATTTGAAATGAATTTCACCTTTTGAACAATGTACCACCAAAATGAAAACGGCAAATCGGTCAATTATACAATCAGATATTGCCTTTTTAATTTATTTTCATTTTTTACTCCAGATAAATTTATCAGTGGCGTATTTCTTAGAATAGATAGGATTACAACTAATTTTTTAAGTTAGTTTATTTTTTATAATGAAAATTTTAAAAACAACAACACATTCCAAATTAGAAAAAAGATAATTTACTCTCAATCAGTTATAAGTGTGAATGCGCAAATCTCAAATAGTTGTTCTGGTGTT
>BMAV01015194.1:0-100079 GCA_019973955.1 Trichonephila inaurata madagascariensis
TCGTGGCAAAATTTTTTTAGTTAGAAAAGGTTAAATTCAAAAATAGATTTTATTCTTTAATTCGATGAGTATCGTTGAGATAATATACAATATACTTAGTTCTATAAAAATTTGTCCTTTCACAATTACTTTTCAGCAATATTTATTAGAAATTCTCTCAAGCCTATTTTTTAAGAATATTACGTGTTTCATTTTCATGCTTCTATCGGGATTAAAAAAGAATCCCATCATTTCTTTTTCCACTTGCAGTGGAAAAAAGTGAAAATAGGAGAGTTCCGCATAGACTCTGATACTTGGCGGTGGCAAAGGGGAGAAACAGCGTTTCGTGTCGTTTGGAGTGGTAAACATACTGCAAACTTCATGTTTTCTTTAGAGATTAAATTCACTTTTTTTTTTTCAGTTTTTTCGAAACTTGTTTTAATAACTTTTATATATGGTTCAAAGTAGCACAAAGTAGCAGGATCTTCAAGTGAAGTAGCATAAAATTCGATAAGTAGCGATAGGATAAAAAAAGTAGCATAGAGTTTTAAAAAGTAGCAAAATTCGCAAAAAAATCACACGATCTGGCAACACTGAACGGGGACAGCGATTGCTCAAAAATTTTTTAAAATAATTTGCGGGAAATTTTTGTGATGTTCTGTATAACAGTAGAAGTGTTTTAACCTTCAGATTTATCAATCACTGTTTTATTACAAAATTTGCAGTTCTTTATGTTAATATAATCTCTGTTTTTTTAAGCAATTTCTCATGTAACTGCTAAGATAAAGTGCTGTACTTGTGTAAAAATTAAAATATGTCTTATCCTGAAGGTCACTTCAAAAAAGAATAAAAAAGAATAACTGAAAATTTTTTCATTTACTATTTGCGCAGAGCGGGCTCCGTTTATGTAATTTTTTGCCAATTTTTACCTTTTTTCCCCATTTTAGTAATAATGTATAATTTTTTTTTTCTTTTTAATTTTAGCCTTATTTTCTTAAAAATGTAAATCTAAAAACCACAAAAAAATCTCCATATCTTCACTTTTTAAAAAAAGTTGTCGCAAGTAGTCGGATACCTTAAGGGAAACTTACTCTTAGGTTTGGTTTTTCAATTCCTATACTATGGTTCACTCTCTCCATAAGTTATAAGTTCAAATTTTCAATCGTTAATAAAATACTTTCTATTCATCCATTCAAGCTCAAATACATTTTTTTAAACGTAGTGAATGGCACTTGATGTTAATAAACTTTTTCAAATTTTAATTCATTAATTAAATTAAAAAATGAATAAATAGTAAAAACAAAAATAATAGTCCAACAGCATATATAGAAAAAAAGCGTTCGTTGTGTCCCTGTAGCGCAATGGATAGCGCGTTGGAGGTCTAATCAATAATCCCTGGGTTCGAATCCCGCCTGGGATGGCCTAATTTCTTTTTTACTGTCCTATTTTATTTAATAATTAAATTTAATTAAAATAAACAGCAACAAACAAAACAAAAAGCCCAATACCATATATAGAATGGAATATTGCAAGGAAAATCGCTTTTTACAAGCTTTTATTTAACTTCCAATGTAATTTGTTCAGGTGGAATCTTGCAACTCAATTTTGAAGCTGATGTCTTCAACCGATTGAGCTGAAATTTTGTATACACGTTTAGTTTGGATGACAATACATATTGTGACCATTTATATTCCGATATTGCAAAATTTAAAAAAAGTTTTAAAAAAAAATTTTAACACCATAATTGTTTTACCCCGGTTTTTTTTTATTCCCGGAGCTTATGGGGTTGAGCTTAAAAAAGTTTTAATTTAACACTTTTGACAAAAAAAAATTACATAATGGGAAAAAAATAATTTTTTTTGGCCGAACGGCAAACCCCTTTACAAAATAATTTATTTTCATTTTTTACTTTTTTTCAAAAATGAGTCAACGATGCGTTTTCATGAAAATGGGTTTCTAAATCGTTCCGATGAAATTTTTTCGTTTTTGAATGATATTTTTGCCTAAAAAGTTCAGGTTTTTTTTTTTAATCGTACAAAAAATAACCGAAAAAAAAATTTTTTTTTATGATTTTTCAAAAAATACTCAAATTTTTAACTAAACATTTAATAACGTCGTTATTTTAAAGATATTTGCACGAAACTTTTTTTTCGTTTGTAGAATAGTATTATCTAAAATCTGTACGAAGATTTTAAAAATTGGTTTAAAATTACGTATTTAATTTTTTTTTTGTTTTTCGTTTTTAATATAGAGAGAGTATTATATTAAAAGCAAAAATAAATAAATAAAAATAATAAAAGAGTTTTAATATTTTGATTAATTTTGCTTTGTCCAATGTTGTTTTGGTCTTAAAGTGTTTATCCCCCCACAACCCATTATCATCTTGTTGCGGCCCGAGTGAAATATCTATCACATTGTACTGTGGCCTGGCGGAAAAAATTGAGTACCCCTGAGCTAGACTGTTCAAAATTAACCGGCAAACAACCTTACAACAATGATGCTTTGAATTAGATGAACAGACTGAGTAACCAGTTCAGCGATGACTAAAAAGTAAAAATCTTTTTTAAAAACAAGCTTTTATTTAAATGCTCTAAAAAGAATAAAATAAACTTTTCTTTTAAAACTTTTTTTGCTATCAACGTATAACGTTATTACACAATTTATGATATAAAAGCTTGTCGTGAGATTTACCTGTGTAGATAAACAAGCAAATTAAATAACTTGATCTGATTGATTTTAATTTTTAAAATTTTCCAACTAAGTAAATACGTACTTAAATCTCGCGTGACAAGCTTTTAAACTATAAATTGTGTAATGACGTTATAAGATGATAGCAAAAAAAGTTTTAAAAGAAAAGTTTATTTTATTCTTTTTAGGCATTTAAATAAAAGCTTGTTTTTAAAAAGATTTTTTACTTTTAATTTATCATTTTGTCATTTAATATTGTGATTCTGTCATATGCATAAACATATTTATATTAATTGTAACTATTTTATATAAAAAGTAGCTAAAATAAAAATTTTCTTTGTTGACCTAAATAGGAATTGACTTATTATTATTATTTTTTTAAAAAATATTACTTGTTTATAGTAAGTATTAACGTTCATTCAAATGAGTTTAAGCGTACATGTATCTTCAAGAGGAAAACAAACTAGTGAATATAACTTTGGAACTCTCCAGTAATAACGCTAGATTTTCTGGACAGTTTGCTAATTAGCTCATATAAAATATGTTATAGCTCACAGAGCAATCTAATTATGTAATATTAATGTAGCATTACATCATTGAAATGCACCATCACTGCCTAGCTTTGACTCCATTGTTTCATCTCTGCATCATCCTGAAGTCAGCTACAAAGAGATCTTCTAGGTGCTTTTAAAGTTCTCTAAGCAAATAATTAACCCAGAAATTTCTGTACATTTTTTGAAGATATCTATTTTTATCAACGCATTTTCCAATTGGGAGACAAAATTTGGTGCTAAATTTTTCACTTCCACTCATTAATATTATTGAAAGTCTATTAGTTCTTATCCTGTAAGGCAGTGTTTCTCAAACTGTGGGGCGCGCCCCCCTAGGGGGCGTGATAACCCTACAAGGGGGGCACGAGTATGTCGAAAATAAAAGATTGTTTTAAAAAATGTATATTGATTTACTGAAAGGAAGCAAAAAAAAATTCATTTTGAAGTAATAAAAAATAAAATAAGCATTTACACTGATATAAAACACTTATAAATGTATCAGTACTGCACAATGTGTTTCATAATTAATTACCAGTGACCCTATGGGCATGTCATAAAATTATAAACTTATCTTGATAATTTGTACGGTTTACAATTAAAGTCATATTGTAGCTTTACGTCAAAGTATATTATTATTGAATTCAATACATTATCATTGTATGAAGGGGGGCGCGACGAAAATTATTACTGAATGGGTTGCAAGTATAGAAAGTTTGAGAAGCACTGCTGTAAGGGATTTTTCTTACCAAAGTTCTATTTCGACAGAGAAGCATACATAGTACATATTTTCCTTGACAATTCACTGAATAAGAAATGAAAACTATGCAGCTTTGTTCTTGTTATCTAAACATTTTTTTAATAGAAAAAGTCACTGTTTTTTCAAAAATATTCTCTAAGAAAGTACGACTGATTAATTTTCAGTCGATATAAATATTCAGGAAATTTTCAAGTGAAATGTATGATCCTATTTTAAATAAATTTGAGAATCAATTAAAATTTGATTCGGTTTCTCATAGTGAACTTCTATAAAACGCATCTTAAGAGAAAAAATGTTCCTCAAAAATTATATTTTTATTTCTTGAAACATCTTCCTTTGTAAGCAATTATTATCTAGGAAGAAATGAATGAAGAACAAAACTAGAGACCAAGAATATCTGACAAATACACCTGAAGAAAATTCACTGAGTCTCAGAGTACAGTATCATGGTCTTCATACCGAGTAATTTTGAACGTTGGTCGTCAGAATGAGGACAACACCCTAGCTGGTTTTTCTCTCTCCTAACTGTCACACCCCACCAATGGGAGGAACTGAAGCTCAACTTAACATGCATTAGCCCGCTCTACACGGTGAGTCTTCAGTGGCCCCAGGAATCGGACTTTTGTCACACCGCCCACGAGTTCGTCAGCATAACCACTAGACTACAACGGGTATCTAACCACGTTTAGAAGATAATATGCGTTAGTTTTATTATCAATCACAGTCTGGGACTCGGTGGGGGGAGGGTCACTTTTGTAAAGTACTTTTACAGCATTTTATATTTTCCCATATTCTTAAGAATTTGTAGGACGGTCGTTCATTAGGGACCATTTTGTATATGTATTTCGTTTTGTATGTGAATAAATTTTCCCGGAGGCTAATTTCGCAGCTCGAAAACCTTTGGATGAGCTCGGTTCTTCCGAGTAAGACACTATCTGTCGAGTCTCTTCGGAATACGACGTTAATAAATCAGTTAATCATTCTAAGAGTTGTAATTTTTAAAAAATCTAGATCCATTATCAGTAAACTGTTTGTGTGATTAAAGTGCTTTAAACATTGTCACATATTATAATGCGTAGAGCAAGAGAAAAATTTTGAACTTCTTATTTTTAAAATCTAAACCTGGCGTAAAAGCATACAATTCTCTTTTTGTATTTTTTCTTGCTTGTATTCATATTTATAATTAACTTAACCTAGTAAAAATGTTTTTTGAAGTAAACAGTGTGCAGAATGTAATACTTATGCTTATTTAAGTAAAAAACACTTTATTTTTGAAGTAACATGAAACAATGTCTCATTTTGGGGCCTTGGACAGGTCTATTATCTTTTTCATCATCTTGCCATGAACATCCATTACTTCCTCATTATAATCCTTCAAAAAGTCTCCAGCTTTCCTTCCTAATCCTCTGCTGTCATATATCTGAAAATCAAAACGAAAGCCAATTTACATCAAGATTTTGTTATACATGTAATGCAGAAGATTCGGATTAAAACAGAGACTCTTTTAAAAAAATGAAATATTTTCATAAGGATTGTATTTCTCATCTCAACCGGGTGAAAACTTCACTTTTAAGCGCTCGAAGGAACTTAAATTATGCTTGAATAAATAATTTTCTTTATTTAAAGTATTATCAATTTCAGTTTTTTTTTTCGGTATATTTGATATCTAAGTTTTTCAAAAATTAATGGAGTCGCCATCCTGTGATGACTATGTCTATTAGGATCCACGTAAGCTAGAGGTGTGGGATTATCTAAATGATGAGACATATTGGATTCTTAATACAACTTTTATTAAGAATAACTTATATTACTTAATTCTAATTGACAACTTTCTTAAAGTGAGAGTTAACACCTAATTAAACCTTATATTCAAGTCAGATCGCCAACTAGATCATTTATCTTAATTATAATAAATTAACGTTCATCTAACTTCCTATACAAAAATATTATTTTGCAGAGTCTTCCTTCATCAATTGGGGAAATACCTATAATTTAAATTTTTTTAGCTACAAGTTTCGGACTTTTTTTATAATTTAATTTATAGAACGTATCCTTCTTTCAGAGATATAAGACATCAACTCGTGACCCGAATGATTCCACACTAAGTTATTCAAACTTGCCGCCCTTCCATCAAAGCTTCTACCCTTTTTTAAAGTTTTCTCTTTACATATTTGATCCGTTTATCTTCTTGGTTTGGGGGAAAGGTTTTGCCATTAATCGTGGCCGTCTAAGAACTTAGGGTTAGTTAGCAGAAGGACGGGGAGACGTCCAACCCCCCCCAAGAAGAAAAACGTGATTTACTTGGGGGTTCTCAATGCCCTTAAAAATTACGTTCTAAATCCTTTTTAACTTCTCGTTTTTATTTTATTTAAATTTTAATCTTAAATCCTATTTTAACAAAATTTCCAATATTTATTTGACTTTAACATTCCCATCTTAGAATTAAATTTAATATTCAATTTAAATTTTTTAAATTTTAAAACCCTTGACAATAAATTTTACCCATTAACTGGGCCCAACTTTAAATAATTATTTTTTTTAATTATGCCCACCCCCACTTTTACATACAATTCTTAAAGTAACTAACCCCCAAATTTTCAAAAAAATTTTTCCGGGGTGCGCAACCAAACTTTTACTTTTATCATCACTGCATAGGGAGTGGATTTTCGCTCCATTTTTCTTTGTTGAAGTTACAAACTACAAAATTTCGGGTCTGTCCCCCCTGAAATGAAAACTTTTAAATTTTTTTTCCCAAATTTTGTTTACATAATACCAATAAGTTTTACAATTTTTACATTATATTTTTTTGAAAACAAAAAAATTTTTCATCTCCATCCCCAATCTGGTTCCAAAACCCCCCAATGACCCGCCAGGGGTTTTGTTATTTTTAGGTCCACACGCGCGGTTTCCCCCTGAACCAGATGCCTAAATACTCTAAACAACATATATATATAAAATATTTACAATTACAAACATTTTTCAATAAACATTTAACAAATAACCAAAGGAATTTTCGCATCTCACGAAGTCTTCGAAGAAAACCAATTGCAATTACAATTGTTTTCCCCAAAAAAAATTTTAAAAAGCAAATTTCCCAAAAAATAAATATACACTCATTGTAGTGTTTAATTTTTGTTTTTATACCTTTAAGCACCCCCCGAGACTTCTTTTTTTTGCAATAATTTTCCGACCACTTGTTGGAAGATCAAAAAAAAACAATCAACCTGTTTTTTATATTCGGTCTTCCACCAAGTCCCACGATGAGGGCTACTTTTTTTCTTTCCTCGGCTGCACGGGAATTTCTTGTTACTGAATTTTTTTTTGGAACCGGGACGCGTAGCGCCCTCCCCCCATCACGGAATAGTGAGGTTGCCTGTAAGTTGAATCCTGGGGGGGGAGCAAAGCTTCCTGATTGGCTGGCTGGAAGTCGTAGAACGAAGTGGTGGCGGGGAAAAAGGGAGTGACGTGGGTGTCTTGACTGCTGGAACTGGTGAGATGAGCTGGGGACCTGGTGGGGATATGGTGAATTTTTTTTTTGGTTGTGGGGTTTTTGTAACTCCTTGTCGACCCTTTCTTGTTTTCCCCCTGTTGTGTCCTTGGCTGGTGGGGGATTCCTGTTTTTTTCTCCGGCGTCCTCGTTTGTACGTGGGTTCATCGGGAACTTCAGTTGATTCTGTTCTGTTCTTTTTTCTACTTCTAGAAATAGTACTGGATAAAAGGTCTTTTGTTATTATTGTGCCCTTTTTTGTCCACTTTCTTTGTGGTCCACCCCCCGACACTTGACTTTTGCCCCTTTATGTACCTTGCCCTTTTTTACCTTCCTGTCACTCCCAAATGAACTGGGAAGCGATCTGACCAGTGATCTGCGTTTATGGTTCCTATCTGTATTTTTATATTGATTTCATTGGCGACCAACCCCTTTTCCCCTCTAATTTAGTTTCCCCGCAGATTTTTTTTTTCCCATAGTGTATCATTTAATCCTTGATGTACTTTTTCCGAAGTACTATTTTCCTGACTTGATCTTATACTTTTTGGGATCCTGTTCCTAATTCGACCTCGTCACATTTCCCATGAGATATATTTTATTTGATCCACGTTAACCGTTAATCTTTTTCCTGATTTCCCATATTACAATATTATTGTTTTTTTTACTTCTAATACCCATAAGGTCCTTCAAATTTTTTTTTAAAATTTTAGCGCAGACTTTGTTAGCTGCTGAATTTAAAGGGTGTGTTTCTAATAAGACCCAATCATTTACCTTAATTTTTATGTCTTTTCTTCGTCTATTATAATATCTTTCCCCCCTTTTCCTTTTTTTAAATTTTTCTACTTGTCAAAAGCTTCCTTAAATATTTTTCGTTATTTTGTATTTGAATTTTGAACTTTCCGAGATCGAAACAGTTTTTGAAATGGTGTAATCAATTTTAAAATAATTCAGCAGGTGATTTTCCGTTGTTTCATTCACCGCCGCAATAGCGTAAGCAAATCACGTAAAATTGACCCCAAGTATCGTGTTGATCATTAACATAATTTGCAATCATTTGTACTATACCCGTTTAAACCCTTTTTCACCATTTGCTTTTTCATATGAAAAAAGTCTTCAACCTTATGCCTAATTTTTCACTTAAGTGCTAAAAAAATTTCGATATAAATTGGGGACCATTATCACTTATTAATTTTATTGAGCTCCATAACGCGATATAAAGTTATCAAAAAATATCCCTATTAAAACGAGATGAGGCCTTTTAAGAGGTATAATTTCAGCCCATTTGCTGAAATGGTGGGTTATTATTTTAAAATATAGCGATTGTTTTACTCGATATGGGATACCCAACAAATTAACGTCACTATCTCATTTGGATAATTTGATAAAATTAGATTTAATCGACCAGCTGGAAACGGTTTTTTATAGTTATTAATTGGCACATATGGCATGTAGAACATATTGATCAATGAATTTTCTCATGTACGGGAAATAACTAACGTCCCGGAAATGATACGTTTTAAATCTTCCCATGTGACCAGTATTGGTCTGTCTGAAATTCTCTCATTATTTCATTCCTTAAAGTTTTGGAATGTATACACGCATTTCACCAAACGTTGCGTTTTTCGAAAAAATAACAATCCTTAAATTAAACGGAAATCGTGGGACCAATTCTCACAACGTTGCTTTAAACCCGGTTATCTTCCGGGTTTTTAAATATCTATAGTTTGACCAAATTCTGGGTCATTTTTTTCTGTTCTGTTATTAATTTTTCCGCGAAGTAAGTACAAACCTTTTTGATTATGGCAAAATTTAAATTTTTCTCCCACTATATTTTCCCACGGGTTTCCCGGAAAGTATGTCAGCCACTGCATTTTGATTTCCCCGGTCTATGTTCCCATTCTATTTGAATTTCCCAATTTGAGTGCCCATCTAATCATCCTACTGACAAATTTTTTCCATTTTTGGGCGTGTTAAGGCAGCGGTCCGTTATTACTTTAATGGGCAATATTCCCAAATATGTTCTGAATTTGTTCAACCCCCTAAATGCTGACATTCTCTTTCGGTTACTGTATAATTCCCCTGCGTTGTTCAGTGTACGTGACGCAAATCAACAGGTCTGTTTTTTTGATTGACTGCTCCAAACCGATCGCGGGATCTGTAAATAAAATCGAATGGCTCCTGAAAGTTTGGTAATTTTAAAAATGGCGCTTTTTTCCGCCGTCTTGACCTCTTCGAATGCCTTTTGTGCTTCATTGACCAACAAATTTTTAAATTTTTGTTTGTTATAAAGTGGTTTTACAAAAATCCGCATAATTTTTAAAAAATTTCGGTACCACTGGAACATACCCAAAAAATTGGGCACCTCTTTTGAGTTAGGGGCGGTTTCATCTCTGTATAGCTTAACCTTTTTCTCATCCGTTTTAATTCCTTCTTTTTCTAATAATTAATCCCAAAATTTCAATTCATCGACCCGAATTTGATTTTTTTTTTTTAATGTCAATCCTGCCCTTGTAACAACGAAAAAAAACCCCAAATGTTCAACATGGTGAGTGAATGATGGAGATGAGATAACACATCGTCTTTAAAAACCCCCAAAATTTTTCCTATCACCGGTTTTGGGTTATGTCAATTGCCTTTTGAAAATTGGGGCGTCCTGATAAAAACCCAATGGCATCCGCTTGAAAGCATAAGTGCCCTTTTACTACAAATGCGGTCTTTAAAAATATCACTGGGGTTTACTGCCATTTGAAAGTACCCACTTCTAGATCAAGAGATGACATTATTGTTGAAGGATGTTTGTTATTAAATCATCTATTAACGGTAAAGGGTATCGCGGATACTTTGTGATCAATTTAATTTTCTATAGTCTACTGCAAATCTATATGCTTCCGGGTTATCCGGTGGTAACCCCATTTTTTTTGCATAACACAACAGGTGACGCGTATGGGGATTGAATTAAAAAATCGTTTCCTCTTGTAAAATTTTTGTATGTGAAAATCAATTTTTGCTTGCTTTCTCCGATCTACCTATATGGCCTTGAAGTTCTGGTAGGGTTTTCCCCGTGTCAATTCCCCTGGTATAAAACAGGTAAGACCTGGTTTGTCTGAAAATAATCCTTTAAAACTACTAAACAAATTTTGTGTTTTGTTTCTTCCCCCCCTAATTTTGTCTTAGATAAATCTATTTCAACCCTTTTTTTCCTTTTTAAATTTGGGTTCAACCACTTTATTTATTTGAGAATCGGGGTTTTTAACGATTTTTGATCAAAAAACTAAAACGATCTTTGACCCATTTAAAAAACAATACCGAAATACATGGGTATTCTAAATCTGTCAACAGATGAAATGACCAAGGCTTAAAAAATCTCTGATGCGAATATTGTATTTACAATCCCCATGTTTTTCATTTTCGCACCCTGTGCTGTTATTACCTGGGCTCTGATTTTTAATTTGCTTATAAAAAAAAAAAATTTTCTATATACTTTTTCCGATATAAATGATTTATCTGCTCCGGTGTCCCTAGTCTTTCAAAAAAGTGTTATTTAAAAAATAGGAACGTGGGGAAGTTCTCCGGGGATATACATATCGGAGAAAAGCTTTAATTTTTTCCTTGTCGATACCTTTTATTGATTTTTTCTTTACAATATTTAATCATCCCTTTATCCTATCGCCTCGACTGAAATTTTCACTGAACCTCTATTTCACGGTCCCTCTTTAAAAAATTTTCATTTCGCTCATTTCGAAATGAGTAACCCTGTTGTTGAATTTTGGTCAATTCGAAATCTATTTCTCTCGCCTCTATTAATTTGACGGGTATTCTCATAAACATTTTTTCTAGTTATTTGGTCTACGTCCTACTTCAAATTCCTCCGTTTCTACCATAAGCATCAAAAAATTGGGATCCTATGCGCATTTTGACCCTTCCTTTCTATATTAAACATTCTGTGAACCCCTTTTAATTTAAAAAATATCCTTCAATTTATCCAAGACTTCCAAAAGTTGTACCGGTTCGGGATTGCGCCCTTTCCAAAAAATCCTGGGTCTGTGGTTCAGTCGAACCAAAATATGATCCCCAACCTGCCTAGACATTCCTAATTCTAAACTTTCTCGATTTTTTAAAATTTTATACAAAATCGGTTGGTTCCTGATTTTTCCCCCGCTGGACGCATAAAAATTTTGATTGTAATTCTTTCTTTTTTGACCGCGGAAAAGCCTTTGCTAATTCAGCCGGCTGCGCGAAACCGTGGCTGTATTTTGCACTAAACCCCTAAATATTGGTACCAACTTGGCCCTTCCCGAGATTACATTTTTAAGCCATGACAGATTACTTGGGGTTTCAAGTAACTGTATTTGGTTCTCGATTAACCTAGGAACTCTAAAATGCCGACCCTGAAAAATTATTTCAGGTAGAACGTTTCCTCCACCTGCATTACCTAACCCAGAATTAAAAATAGCTCCCAAAATTGGGCATACCATCCTGTATACTATGTCTATTAGATCGGTAATCTAGAGGTGTGGGGTTATCTAAATGATGAGACATATTGGGTTCTTAATACAACTTTTTTTAAAAATAACTTATATTACTTAATTCTAATTGACAACTTTTTTTAAAGTGAGGTTAACACCTAATTAAACCTTTATATTCATGTCAGATCGCGCAACTAGATCATTTTTCTTAATTATAATAAATTTAAATGATTCATCTAACCTATACAAAATACCTTTTTCAGAGCTCCTTCCTTCATCAATTGAGGAAATACCTATAACAATTTTAGCTACGAAATTCGACTTCTTTATAATTTAATTTATATGAACGTTCCTTCTTTCAGAGAATATAAGAATCTAACTCGTGATCCAAGATTCCACACTAAATTCTAAATTCCGCTTTCCCCTTTTCATCAAAAACTTCTATCCTTTTAAAAATATCTCATTTACATTTTGATCCGTTTATCTTCTTTGGGATTGGGTTGGAAAGGTTTTGCCATTAATCGTCCCAAGAACTTAGGGGTTATTTAGCAGAAGGACGCGAGACGCCAACCCTTTGTCACTATTCCATATAAAAAAGACGTAACAATAATATATTCTAAAAAGATCTAGCGTGATTTCAATTTTTAATAATGTTATTTAAATTTCTTTAGCCCTTAAAATTTAATTCACTTCAAATAATGTTTCTGCAGAAACTTGAAAACTATAATTATTTTCAAAAAATCTGCCTCCTTTTTCAAAATTCATCCAAAATTTATTCCTTCGATTGCGTTACATTGAATACAATTTGATCCCACAATGATGCTCAAAGCTACAACTATCGACAGACTTAAAACAAGCCCCTTACCACGATGAATTTCATGTGCCTCGATCTGACACGGTTGATCAGGTGGCATTGGCAACATTATAATCAGAAACAAAATATATCTTCTAAATACGGGAAAATTTTTCTTTACGCGTGTGTTCTAAATTAAGTTTACAAACATAAAAAAATGCGATAGCTCAAATTGAATTAGTTTAATGCATCGGAATTTATCAAGAGTGTTAGGCAAACAGTAAAAAAAAAAAAGCATTAGTTATATGAAAGGCAATACGTGCAAATGAAAACACCATTGATCAAAACAGGATACATTATTATGTTAAGCCAGCGTTTCTCGAACTGTGGGGGGCGCAATAAACCTACTAGGGGGGCGCGAGCATGTCGAAAATAAAAGATTAAAAAAATTTATTTACTGGAATGAAGTAAAACAAAATAGTTTCTGACATAATAAAAAAATACACATTTACACTGATATAATTTATATATATCATCTGCGATATTACTTCATCAAATATAAAAACTTCTACTTCAAAACCTCATTAGCTATCTTTGATACTATAACCAAATAAAAAACATTTTATTTGATTTGATGTAATCCCATGATAAGAGATTTTTTTATTACGTTTTCTTTTCAAACCTAAAATACTACTCTTTCAGAGAAAAACAAAATCCAGACCCATAATCAAAAAAATTTTAGGAAGATAAAAAAATTCATCACTGTTATAATTATTGAAATATATTGAAATAAGTACATTACGTAATTATTGAAATACGTACAATAGCTGTAGGGAACAGAATGTATTTGCTGCTGTTTGACTTTCGTACTTACTTGTAATGTTCGTTACGTCCCTGCTCTTATGTATTTGTTTTTTCATTTAGGAAAGTTGTAAATAAACTATTTCTCTGCTCCGCTTTTTTCCTTGTAAAATATTTTTATGATTTTTGGTAAAGCACTGATTACTTGGCTAAAATTTATTTTTATGAGTATTCCCAAACATATAAAGCATAATGAAAAACGTTTTACACAATTTTTTAGAACATCCATATTGTATTAAATACACTTTCAACCCGGGAGCAGTCACGCTGAGTCCAGAGTGAACGAAATCGGTAATTCTGGCAAAACTGTTTAATTGTTACCAATGGCCCTGACATTATCCTTCTGTTTGACAGTCTTAACGGGAACTAAAATATATTTGTCACATATCTCCCTCTTTTTTGGGGAGTGACAAACGTTTTTTTACAATCTTAAGGGACTTGTTCTGACTAAGTTCCCGGTGCGATCACTTTTTTTCCAAAATATTTTCTGTGTTCATGTTACATCCCCCCTCCCATGAATAACTTAGTGATTTTGATTGCCTTGTTGTACGACTTGTTGTGGTTTGGTAAATGTGCATGATGAATAAGTAAATATTTGGTAAATGAGCAGTATATATATATAAAAAAGAAATAAGCATCTTTGATCTCTATTGAAGGAGGTTAAAACTGATAAAAAAAAAGGGATGAACCTGCTGAAATAATGCATATTAAAGTAAGTTTCAGAAAAACGGTGAACATGAAAGGAAAGAAAAATTTTCCAATGCTACCAAAATAACTCCATCAACTAAAATATGAAACTATAAGTATTAGAAGACACACTTTGCTTTGTCAAAAACACACAAGCAAGCAAAAATTCAGCATGCTATTTGTCGAACATCAAAGGACTATAAAATTACAATAACTTGAACAAAATATGACAGTTTTGCCTGCAAATAACATTTCTGTAATGTTAGCGAAAAGTGTCTGTGATTTGTGTCTTTTTTAAGGTCACGCATATTTGAAACATTTTAGTTCAGTTTTCTTGGATTTTTTCCTAAAATTATCAAAGAAAAATTGAAAAGTCCTTCAAAGTAGGTAAGTATATTTTCTCTTAATTAAATTTTTCACTGTAATTACAATTTTTACTGTGTACTATAAAAATAATTATTAAAAAAGGATTGGGGTAACTCAATAACCCCGCTCGACCATTAGTATCGAGTGCGCGCCTGCTCCCGGGTTAAGACATGTTGAAGTCTTTTCGCTTTAAATATTAAAAATAATACAATTATTCTTCATCGGAATTTTATATTATTGTTCATTATTTAACATCAATTCTAAATGCTAATTCTATGAGGCTTAAAATTGCAGTTTGCTTACATTTTGCATTTTTGTAAACATTGCCGCGCACTTGACTTTACTCTTCTTACAATTCAGCTATTATATAAATAATGTTTTTTTTTCTTATAAATGAACTCGTGCAAGGAGTGGGCACTTCAGCCAGTATACTTTTAATGTTTCTGTGTGTGCGTGCTGCACAGAGTATTTTATAAAACTAATGAATTAATACTGAATTAAGAACAAGTTTAATAAGTATTAGTGACTTCCATGGGCTTGTCTTGCAGAGCAAAGTTTTTCAAAGGAATGCTTATGATTAGAAATTGACCCTCTGAGTTCTTTCTCTATATTTAGCTGATATCTATATTTTGTCTTCTAAGCAGCCACTGCATTTTGAAATATGTTCCAATTTAAAAATTATATATAGAGAAAAGAAAAATAACGTAATAATTATACTATTACTTATTTTTTTTTTGCTTAAAAGTAACATATACAAAATTTAATACTTAAGTTATTAATTTGTACGGTTTATAATTAAGATTGCGTATTGTAGCTTTAGCATTATTACTGCATTCAGTACATTATTAATGTATAAGGGGGCGCGATAAAAATTGTGATTGAAAAGGGGGACCCCAGAATTGAAAGTTTGAGAAACACTGTGTTAAGCGGATCGAATTGATAATGATGATGTCGTATCCCTGACGGGACCAAATAAGACTGTACCATGGGCCCAGATGACTGTTCTGACAATCTGTTCAATAAAGGTTCATAGAATTTTGTTGACTAGAAAAGGAGCCCTATTTCTTGTAGAGCAGCAAGAATAGCTGGGCAGTCAAAAATGTGAGCAGGTGTTAGCTCTGTATCTAAACAGTTATCACAATTCCTATATAAGTTCTTCTACCATCCATATCAAACTTCATTCCTCTGTAATGACCTGTTCTTAGCCTAGCAATAGTCTTCATCATAAGATGGTCTCCACTTATATTACAGATTTGATGCTTTACTGGAATTGACTTCTCTCAATTTGAAATTTATGACAGCATTAGCGTCTAATAAAGTAACGTTGTCATTTTGAAGATTTCTAGCTCCTTTTGCCAGTTAATCCGTATTTTAATTGTCTGTAATGTCAACACATGGGCAGGTAACTATTGGAGGAAGCAGACTTCATCTAACTGCTGTAATCTAAACAGATCAGAGCAAATCTCTTCAGTAATGCATGAACCTCCATTTAGAATTGAACAGATCGAATTAGTAAGGTGTATTGTCACATCGAACAGCTTTATGCACCTCACAAACACCATATGATGTATTTCTTCTTCATGTAATCATCTACAATCTCGTTTAAAGTTCTCTAGCTTTATCGTCCATAAAAACGAAAATTTCATCCAAAAATTCGAACATACGGCTTCAGAATATCGTCTCTCTACCCCAGAATGTTCAATACAGGCGGAAGATGTGGTGTGGTGTAAGGTTCTTTATCGTGATCCCTTTGAACATGGCATTATCTCCTCCACATACGGATACCATTGTTACCAAAGTGTTATTATTTTTTATTATTTGCGAGACAACAGCGTTCAAAAGACATTTACTAAAATTTATAAGAAAATTGCATTGTCGTCACAGAAGAGACCATGAGCCCAATTTTTCTCTGCCTAAGAGTAGTGTTTCGGGCTTCATGGCAATGGGCTTTCTTCTGACATTTCGAGAAAGGGACATACATCAATGGTCACTAAGTGTAAAGAGCATACTCAGCTAGCCGTGTGTAGAAATCCGATTTTTTGCAAAAGATAACTAGTATATCATGAAGAACAATGCTAATCACACACACAACAAGCATTAAAAGGTAATATATATTTTGTGTGGTCAACAGTGGCGTAACGCACACTCCCGCATTGCGGTGGCCCAGGGACTCTAAAGAGCCCAAAGCTTGACTAACGCTAAGTACGTATTTCGGCTAAAGGCCCTAACCTTCAGTTTGCAGGGCGGGGCTAATGTTCTCCGTTACACCAGTGGGGGCCAACTAGGTTACCTGATCTCAATACTATCGATAGTCTATGGTAATTACTAGGGAAATCCAGTACCTGTCGTCAATCTCCCCCAAAAAACCTCTTTTGCGTTAAAACTGATTTTTTAAAGAAAAATGAGAGTTTTTATCGCTATCGCTGATCAACAACCTCATTAATAGTATGCTTGTAAGCCTGCCCAAAGTGACCATTACACTTACTGTTTGATTAGTGAAGTGTCCTGTTTTGATCCATAGTGCTTACATATAACTTTTACAGTTTTTCTTATCTTTTTCTTCTATTGCCTTCCTTATAGTCTCATATTTGCATATACAAAAATCCTTTCCATAAATTTGTTTTCAAGATATGGAGTTTTTGTGTTCGTAACCTTCAAATTTGGACGCCGATATATATTTGCTCAGAACTGTAGTCTTTCAAATTAAATTAGATTTCAATTAAAAATTAAATTTCATATTAATTAATTAATTTTAAAATTAGTTTTAACACATGCAATTACTACAACTAAATTCAGAATACTTATTATGAAAAAAGAATTTAGAATATTTAGAATATTTTACTTGAATTATGAATAATTGTTCCAATTACCCTTTTCCTTTTAAGATCTCATATGGTACACGTCTGTTTTTCATAGTTTGATATTCACTGAACAAAATTAAATCAAATCCCTTATTGTCAAGTTGAAATTTTGTCTTTGAGTTGCTACATTCATTTGACGTGAATTTAACATAAGTTTTGATTGAATTCATAAAATAATTGTCAGCGTACCTCCCGAATATAATTCTTGATCTTCTCCATTTCATCCATGGATTTCGACTTTCCCTTTGAGACGACACCTTTGATCCATTCTTCGAAATCGACGAATTTCTTTTTCAGGTACATTTGGTCGTTCTTCAAGTAATTCTCCACCTTGTCCCAGTCACCTGGCACTCCTCGGGCAGTCCTCTGGCTCTCGTCTTCATCGTCATCATCGAGCAGTCTGTCGATGAGGATGAGCATCTTCCTCTTGCCCTTCTCCGCAATGTCTCCAACAGACGATCCAGAAGCTGAGAACGAAATAAATAATACTTATTTCTAATTATGAAAGGCGTAATTGATATATCGAGGACGGATTTAAAAGTTCCCGGACTGAGCCTATAACGTGAAAAACTTTTGCAGTAGAGGGACTACGATAACGTTTCTAAGTTACTGCGTTCTTCCTCTTTTCTAAAAGTGGTTTGTTGTAAATAGAGTTGTCGGTAGCTCACCACTGGGTTGCATTTTGTAAGAGAATACATTTAAAATCCGGCGATTGAAAGACATGTCTTTTGTAAAGCAGAGAATTAATATCAAATTTTGTAGATTTCTGCGGGAGCTTACGAAATGTTGAAGCATGTGTACAGCAGTGATATATTATCGCAAACGTAAGCTTTTGAGTAGCATCGACGTTTCAGGAAAGGCAGGGAAAGTGTCGAAGTTGACGAACGCTCTGGACGTCTACAGGCTTCCCACACCCTGAAAACATTAAAAGGTCTTATGCGGTCGTACATTAGAACATGCTTCAAACAAAGATTGGGCGAAAACGAAAACAAATGTTTTGCCACGTCCTCCTTACTCCCCTGATTTTGCTCCCTGTGACTTCCGAATATTTTCAGAACTGATGCTTTCAGTGTCGTCAATTCCAAACAGCAAATGAAATTAAAAGTGCATCGCAGGCTTAATTAAAGGACATGGCTAAAAATGAATTCCAGAAATGTTTGGATGACCTTTGCATGCGATTGCAAAAGTGCGTTGTTGCTCAAGGATCTTATTTAAAAGGAGGATGTGTTTCAGCAATTTTATTGCTAATTTTTTTTTAAGTTATAGACTCAGTCCGGTAGCTTTTGAATCCTACCTCGTAGTAAAGAGAAGGATATGAATCAGATAAAGTGCTCGTAATAGTTTCTTAGCATATTCATTGACTCACGACACTAAAACAATATTTTTTGTTTGGTTAAATCAGTCAGGAAAAAAAATTCTGTAAGTTCTTTGTTTCAGAATAATTCAAGAAAAAGGAAAGTATTCACACACACAATTTGGGGCCTGCAAATTACCTTAGAATTTTATTTTAGTTGAAATTTTTAGCTCCGAATTATAAATTTCCATCAGTTGAAATGACTTTGACCTTTTTTCATTATTTTTTTAGTTTGCTTACGAAAGGAAAAACCGGACATTTCTTTTAACAGAAATATAGATTGTTCTACTTTGTTTCAAAAACCACACTCAAGTAATGTAGGGGTGAGTGTAGGGTTTTATGGCGCAACAGCCAATTTTGGCTATGCTGCGCCAAATATTTGCTTAAAAAAATCAAATTATTTTATAAAATATTTAAAAATAATGCCAATACAATTTTAAAAGTTAAAATTTCAAATCACAAAATCGTTTTCAAGTAATTAAAGAAAAAATTTGGTGGGGATTCCCCCCCCAAGTCAGACTATATCTTAAAATAAAAACATAGAAAAAGACGAATTGAACATGTTAGTTTAAAAAAAGATAGTCAATACAAGTTATCAAAAAATTAGCTTTTATTTTTCCTGAATCGGGTTGGAGTTAACGTGCGTATATATTTGTCAGGATTGTTTCGTATATAATTATCTATGGCGAATCTATTCGTAGGATCTGTTTCAAGTTCCTCCCCTCTACATCATACATTATCAAGTATTCATCCTCTGTTGTGTAATCTATAGTTGCAGATTTTCTGGGTTTATGTGGTGTCATTTTTATTTCAATTTCTGCTTTTTGTACTTTTGTGCGTTTTTTTCTATTTTTGAAATTCTGTTTTACACTTTGTTGGATTTTAGAAGGTTCGTTATTGGATGTAGTAGTGGCCGACTTAGTTAAGGGAACTGAATGTTGAAATTTAGTTGACAGAGCGGCAAATTTATTAGAAGTTGTAAGAGGGCGGAGTAAGAGGGTAGTGGAAAGTGCGTCACTAGTTACAGGAATAGGTGGTTGAGGTTCAGAGACAGTAGCTTCTGTTGTAGAGGTGGAGGGCAAGAGTTCTGCTTGGGTTGAAGATGATGTGGAAATAACAGGAGTGGTTATTGATATATTTGGTTTGGTGGGGATGGATGAAAGTATTTGAAGCAACTTCAAAGGAGGACATTTTACATTTGTTATATTTTCATCTGTTTGAGTGGAATTGTTTTTAATAGAGTATTTGGCAACTTGAGTGTAAGTTTGAGATGATTGTGGGACTATTAATTTACGTGCTTCTAAATAAGTAATATTTTTATTTGTTTTTATTTCTTGTATTTGCTTTTCAATTTTCCATTTCGGACATAATTTGATTCGGATGGATGAGATTGGGTACAATTAACACATTTCGGCTCCAGAATACAATTCGTGGAAGAATGTCCAACGAATGCACATATAGAGCATGTTAATTGACCGCGGCAGGAAGTTTGGAGTGACCGAACCTCTGGCATTTAAAACAGCTCAAAGATTCGGTATATAGGGACGTACTTTACAATTTAGATATCCAGCTTTAATGGTTGATGGTAATTTAGGGCTATTGAAGGTTAGAATTAAATGTTTAGGGGGGGAAAGCGATGAGTCTTTTTTTATTGTAATTCTCCTGACCTGGGTAACACCCTGGTCAGAAAAGTCCTTCCAAGATTTCTGTTTCAGAGGAACACAAAAGATCTGGTTCGGAGATGACACCTCGACAAGAATTCAAAGATCTGTGAGGAGTTACTGAAAGTGGAAAATCTAAAAATATTTTAGCCAACAAAAAGGATTTTGTAACGCAGATGTAGTCTCGATAAGTAAGTTACCCGATCGCAGTTTTTTAATAGATTTCGGTTCTCCACCTATTCCTATTATAGCTTTGTTGATAACAAACGGAGATTTTCGTGACATATCACTGTTTGGTAAAGATAAAATTAAAAAACGTGAACAGTTAGCAAAGTTGTCAATGTTTTGGTTGGATAAAACAAGGCCTTTACCCGGGCACAGCTGCATTGGATCCATAAGTACGCGTATACAACATCGTTCTGGCGTGCATTCACCCACCACGGAGTCCCACAAGGGAGGCAGTGTGCCGGTCATCTGGCAAATACCAGGCACGGCGCTTACCCAGAGTACACCCAGAATATAGTGATACAGTCCAGGGTGAGAATCCAACAGGTAAGCCCGACACCCCTTATCTGTAGCATTAACCCTACAGCAGTGTCTCTTCGGGGACACCGAAGAGAGGTACTACCAGCCGATTGACAGGAACGGGCTCACTCCTGCCTCCCGTCTACAGCGAAGCCTGCGCCAAAGGTATTCCCAGGACACCATTTTCCTCCTTACGGGACGCCGCACACGGCAAACATGCGGGCTGAAAAACCAACGGTGTTAGTCGAAAACAAATAAAGCAACATAATAAAAAAAATTTAAGAAATATACGAAAAAGGAACTAAACTAACGCAATACAAAATGTAAACCATAATATGTTAGTAATAAAAAGTAAGTTTTTTCAATAGAAAAAACAAATTTTGAACAAAGTTCATTTATTAACATAGGTCTGTGGTCTAGACGGGAAAAGAAGAAAAGGAGAAATGGGATGACAAGAAGACAGTCGAAAGTAGAGAAGGATCACTAGGGTACCCCGGGATCGTGACATCCGTGTTTACTAAAGATAGTAAACCCCTTGGGAAAAGGAAACGATCACTAGGGTACCTCGGGTTTGTGACACCCGTACTCACCTAAAGAAAGTGAGCCTCTTGAGGGGGCAAGTAATGCAGGAGTAATATGCAAGGAATATCGTAATTCAATGTGTAAACTTATCATTTTTAAATTCATGAATTTAAATGAAAATTAAAAGATCAAGAATATAATATTTCTAACATTATCAAATAAAACTTTTGTGTGTTGTAAAAAATATTTTCAAATTCAATTTACTTACTTCAGATCCTTGACCAAAGATCTTTTCGATCTTCTCCTTCAGAAGTTCGGGGTCGATGGTCTTCTTCAACTACGAAAATGAATATTCTTTTATTTCCTTATGTCCAAGCAAACTATGGTATTAATTTGAAATAGCATTTTCCTATCTTATAAAAATATTTCATAGTGCAGTTCAGCACAAGATAAGTCTTTAAAAATGGTCAATTCACTTCATATAGTATTTTGAATGTCATATGCATCTTATTCATTTGAATAAAATGCATTGAAAAGCAATTAAAACTTCCTCACGATATTTTATAATTCGGGACAAGCAACATGTTTGCCTTTTTAAAGCCAAAATAGTTGATATCCATTTCTAAACTTTAAGATATTTGCTAGAGCTTATTGAGATCAGTTCCTATTGTAATGTGACATTTTTTTTTCAAAGTGACCATATCAATTCAATACCTACTGTCGTATTACCATAATTAAAATATTCTAAAACTTGGTTTCAAAATCTGAATAAAAGCCATTTAAATGTTGAATGTATGTTAAAACATCCTGACAGATTATCTGTAACAAATTGAGAAAATTAGGGCCCTCCAGTATTATACTTCTTTAGCTTAACTCTGGTAAGAACCGCTGAAATGGTTCTTGTTTTAATAAAATTTATGCTGTCACCTTGTAAGTGCGAATTAGCCTCATTAAATCTAGTAAGCAAATTTGTTAAATAGGTAAAATTTGGTTTCCACTAGATTTAGTTTTCTTCTAAAATTAAAGTCACAATCTAGTTTAATAAGAGTCACCATCATAGACCCCCATTTACACTTCATGAACCCCAAATTCTTTCTTTCTTTTCTTTTTTTTGCTGACATGGACCTCTTGCAGATCGTTATAGACCCCTAGGGGTCTATATGGACCACTTTGGGAATCACTACATTATAGGATAAATATTCAGGAAATCTACTTACATGCTCCTTCAGCTTCCTAAGCAAGTCCCTGAAGTTGAGTTCAGCTAGAGCCTCTTCCACTTGGTCGTCGGCGGCTCGCTTTTTTGGTGTTAAGTTTGTCCAACAAATTTTGCAGGAAGTTTCTTGCACGGTCCTTGATCTTTTCCAAGAGGTCGTGGCCTTTCTCACCCAAATCTTCCTTGATGACCTTGAGTTTTTCACGGAGCTCCTTGACCTGAATGTAGCCGTGAAAAATAATTAGATAAGTTACATCTTGAAGGGCCAGGGAGAATATATAATTAAAAAAAATTAACGTAGATATTCGAAATCATTCATACATATATTCAGGGACGTCTTAAGATTTCTTGAGGCCCTGGGACCCTACTCAAAAGTAGTAGGCCATGGGTTCCTACGCAAATGTAGGGCCCACCTCTATGACCCTTAAAATTAGATAGTATATAGCACACCTTGTCAAATACTCGTACAAACAATAACCTGAAAATAACAAATGCGCATGACTTACAATCGCACCAACCGACTTCCGCCTTTTAACTGAATGAGTAATGGCAGTGTATAGTGGTAGGCTTAGACCACTGGTGTAGCTAGTTCTGAGTGAGCCCAGTATCAACACTCCTTCAGGGCCTTTTTTTAGAAATAAAACCCTCTTAGTGGTACTATAGTTACACATGTTGGGGCCCCTGTATGATCGGAATAGTTGAAAACTATTTGAACTACCATTTAGTACGTTCCCGAAGAAAGATTTTTTTTCTTTTATATCATTATTTTAGAGACATACTATACGTTATTTTCACATACAATGACATGATTCTACAATTAAGTAATTGTGACACATTTTTCATAAATTACAGGATATTACTTTAACCCAGCGTTTCTCAAACTGTGGTGGATGCCCCCTGGGGTGTGTGACAACCCTACAAGGGGGCGTGTATATCGAAAAGATTTAAATAATTGCAAATTTACTGAAACAAGCTAAAAATTATATTCTGACATATTAAAAATAAAATACACATTTATGCTGATATAATATATTTATCAATGCATCAGTGCAGCACAATGTATTTGATAATTAATTTATCAGTGCTAAAGTAAGAACAAGATTTATAAGTTCTAGTGACTCCTAAAGGCTTGTCATGTACAAAATTATTTACAAAATTTAGTACTTGTCTTGATAATTGGTATGGTTTATAATTAAAATCGTATTACGTCCAAGTACATTATTATTGAACTCAATACATAGATATTGTGTGGAGGAGGGGCGCGATGAAAATCATGATTGAAAATTGGGTCACAAATATTTAAAATTTGAGAAGCATTGCTTTAACTCCTGCTATTTTACTCCGGTCATAATAATGGGTGCCCTCAATTGCCCTCTTTCGCCTGGAGTATTCAAAATAAGATTAACAAAAAGCAACTTTTCATTTCCTATTTTATATATACGAGGGCATTATTTATAAGCTAAATGTGTGGAGAGTTAATCTTATTTTGAACAAGTTTGTTCTGAACTCCACACATCTTGTATACGTTTTCTTAAACAAAGAACAGGCACTCTTTTTACTATTGTCCTCGAAAAGTATTCGATCTCTAAAGGATTAAAAGTATATTATGAAGGAAAGAGTATAAAGCCATGAAAGACGATTTTTAAACTGTACGTAGATTAAGCACTATCCTGTTTTAGAATAAAAAATTTAAAATTTTTAAATTTTGCTTACTAATGCATGAAATACTAGGCTGGAAAATTGTTAAGTTCACTGAAATTTAAACTTTTCGATTATTTTGTTCCTACTCTCAGTAATTCTTAGCTTCAGATACTTCAAAATTTTTTGTAATACAATTACTCATTACGATGATAGATGATTTTACTAGCGCTAGTATTACGTACTAGTTATTGCATTTGAAAAGTTATGGCATGGATTTCATTTTGAATATATTGAAAGCATAGATAACTGGTATTGAAGCGATTGATGCTTCATAAAATCACCTATAACATCACTGCCACTTAGTTCGATACGATGAGGTTTCAAAACACAACTTGACAATTACTAAGTAACAGTTACGTTTTTTGGAATAATTAAGAATAGACAATGATTGAAGAAATGGAACTAAGTACACATTTAGAAGTAACGATGTGCATTAGTTATAGTGCAAAATAGTACAGATATCACCAAATCGAAGAGTTAAAAACTTAGAAATAAAAAAAGGATGCTCCTTGGATGACTTTTAAACAGTCAAAAAAATTTATCTTCAGGTCAGAATGATGCAGACATGAGTACCTTAGTAAGATGTGCGTTGACCACGGACACTAATGCACATTTTGCATCTGTTCTTCATAGTCTTCACTAAACTATCAAGGAGTCCTTGGGGATATTGTCTCACTCCTCTCTCAAGGTGGTTTCGAGCTCTTGCATTGTACGGGGAGGGATGGTCCAACAAGAGCATCCCAGGTATGTTCAATAGGGATTTAGGAAAGTAAGCAGGTTATTGAATACGGAGAACCTTCTCACTTAGCTGTGTATCAGATACCTCAATTCTTCCGTGTGGCCAAGCATTATTGTCCATAAACAAGTTTAGACCTACAGTAGCCCTAAAAATAGGAAAATGATCCAGAATAATCTCTCTGTAATACCGTTGAGATATAACGCTTCCTCACTTAAGGTATCCGACTACGTTCGGAACCGTGATTTTGCGAAAGCGCATAAATGGATAATTTTCATGATATTTAGTGTCACTTAGATTAGAATACATATATACAATTGTTTTATATAAGGACATTATGACAAAAAAAATTATTTAAATGCAATATTTTGGCAAAAAATTAACTTAAAATAATTTTTTTTCAAAATGTTCTTTTGTGAAAATGGCTTCTATTGGCAATAATATTTGCCTCGTATATAGCCTCAGACCTCTGCACAGAGGCTCAACTAGAATTTTTGAAATATATAACTTAGAAGTGGGTTTATCCATATTTTACTATAACAGAGAGGAGCAATTATAAGAAAAAAACGCTGATAATTATTTCAATGGGTTGTAACTCTGAAAATAATGTAAATTTTTCAAATATCATAGTTAAGCCTCTGTAAAGTGGTCTGAGCTATATACATGCAAAATACTATTATAATAGAAGTATTTTTCACAAAAGGGGAACATTTTGAAAAAAGATTATTCTAAGTTAAGTTTCTGCCAAAATATTGTTTTTAAATAAATTTTTTTTGTCCAAATGTCCTTAAAATAATTTTATACATGTAGTCTTGTGACGTCTCTCACGTCCTTCTGCTAACATAACTCCTATGTTCTTTGACGGCCACGATTAATGGCAAACCTTCAACCCAGCTACCAAGAAGACAATCGAATATAATATGTAAATGAGGATATACTTTTAAAAGGATAGAAGCTTTGATGATAAAGAGCTGGCAAGTTTAGAGATAACTTAGTGTGTGGAATCATTCCTGATCACGAGTTAGATAAGTCTTAAGTATCTCTGAAAGAACATCACGTTCATTATAAAGAAATCTGAATCTTCGTAGTTAAAATTAAGTTATAGGTATTCTCTCAATAGGTGAAGGAAGGAGACTCTACAAAAAAGGTAATATTTTGTATAGGAAGTTAGACGAATCTGTTAATTTATTATAATTAGGATAAATGATCTAGTTGGTGTGATCTGACATGAATATAAGGTTTAATTGCGTTAACTCACTTTAAGAAAGTTGTCAATTAGAATTAAGTAATATAAGTTATTCTTAATAAAAGTTGTATTAAGAACCAAGATGTAAACTTCATCATTTTGATAATCCACACCTCTAGCTTTACGCGGATCCGGAAAGACATAGTCATCATAGGATGGCTATGTCGCAATGGCGCCCGAACGTATAATTCTGGGTTAGGTAATGCAGGTGGAGGTAACGTACTACCCGAAATGTATTTTTCAGGTCAGAGAACATTGCAGTTTATCGAAATGAATAGATAACAACATACAGTTACTTGAATCCTGCAATCTGTCATGTGCTTACTAAAAAGTCATCCCAGGGAAGGGCTCAAAGACAAATGATATTTGGATCGGTGTTAGTGCAAAATACAGCCACGGATTTCGCAGCTCAAGGCTGAATTAGCGAAGGCTTTTCCCGCGGTCAAAATAAGAAAGAACTACAATCACAATTTACGCGTCCCAGCAGGGAAGAAATCAGGAACCTACTGATTTCGTTTATAATTTACTAAAAATCGAAGGAGGGAAGTTTAAAATTAGAATGTCCCAAGCAGAGTTGGTGGATCATATTTGGGGTTCGATCTTGTCTCATAAATCCAGGATTATGGAAGTGCGCAACCACAGCAGAACACGGTACAACTTTTGGAAGTCTTGGCTAAATTCGAAGAGAGATATTCTGCAAATTAAAAGGGTTCACAGAATGATAATATAGAAAGATGAGGTCAAAATGCGCATATTAGGATGCCTAATTTTGATGCTAATGGTAGAAAATGGAGGAATTTGAAGTAGGACGTAGACCAAATAACAGTAGAAATAATTTTTATGAGAATAGCCTTCAAAAGTAATAGAGGCCTGAGGAATAGATTTCAGAATAGTGATCAGAGATTCAACAACTGGGGTTACTTTATTTCGAAAATGATGAAATGATAATTTTAATAGAGGGACCGTAGAAATAGGTTCGAGTGAAAATTTCAGTCGAGGCGATAGGATGCAAAGGGACGATTAAATATTGTAAAGGTTAAAGATCAACCCTCAAAGTATAGACATAGAAACACTAAGCTTTCTCCGATATGTTATCACCCGTAGAACTTCCTAATGCTCCTATTTATTAAATAACACATTTTTTGGAAGCGCCATGGGACACCGGAGCAGATAAATCATTTATATCGGAAGAAGTATATAGAATATATTTTTTATAAGCAAATTAAAAAATCGCGAGCTCCAGGTAATAATACTGAAAGCATGTAGGGTGCGAAATGCCAAAACATGGGGATTGTAGAATTGAATATTCGCATCAGACAATTCGAAAGAAATTGGTCATTTCATGTGGGATTTGACCAGAATACCCATGTATTCTCGGTATTGATTTTTGGCAAGTGATCAAAGATAAGTATTAGATTTTTGATCAAAAATCGTTGAAGTTCCTGCATCTGCAAATAAATAAGGTGGTTGGAACCACCTAAAGATAAAAGGTTGAGATAGATTTATTCAAGACAAATTGGGGAGGTGAAAAAACAAAACTACAAAATTTGTTTAGTAGTTTTAAAGGGCGTTTTCTACAAAACCAGGTCTTACCATGTTTTATACCATGAAATTGACACGGGAGATAACCCACCAGTAGCTTCAAGGCCATATAGGTATGACTGACAAAGCAAATAATAATAGATTTTCACATACAAAAATGTTACAAGAGGAAACGATTGTTCCAATTCAATCCCCATACGCGTCACCAAGTTGTGTTATGCAAGAAAAATAATAATGGGTTACCGGATAACCGAAGCATATAGGATTGCAGTAGACTATAGAAAATTAAATTCGATCACAGCATTCAAGATACCCTTACCGTTAATAGATGATTTAATAACGAACATCCCATATACACACAATGTCATCTCTGATCTTAGAAGTGGGTACTTTCAAATGGCAGAACCCCAGTGATATTGTTAAGACCGCATTTGTAGTAAAAAAGTGGCACTTATAAGTCAAGCGGATGCCATTCGGTTTATCAGAGCAGCTCCCCAATTTTCAAAAAGGCAATTGACATAATCCTAAAACCGGTGATAGGAAATTTGTGAGTGTGTATATGGATGATGTGATATTCCCATTCCATCATTCACTCACCATGTTGAACATTTAAGGAAGTTTTTTCGTTGTTAAAGGATGCAGGATTGATACGTAACAAGGAAAAGTAAATTTGGGTGCGATGAATTGAAATATTTAGGATTAATATTAGTAAAGAAGGAATTAAAACGGATGAGACAAAGGTTAGAGCTTAAGCGCAAAGAGATGTCCCGCCCCCGTAACCTCGTAAAAAGAGGTGTCCAAGTTTTAGGTATGTCCCAATGGTACGCGAAATTTATTAAAAATTAAGGTGGATATTTGTGAGCCACTCTTTTTATAATCTTAAACGAAAATTTAAAAAAATTTGTCTGGTCTAATGAAGCACAAAAGGCATTCGAAGAGGTCAAAGAGGCGGTAACAAAGCGCCAGTTTTAAAATTACCAAACTTCAGGAGCCATTCGAGTTATTTACAGATGCCAAATCGATCGGTTTAGAGCAGTACTTAATCAACAAAACAGACCTGTATTTTTGGTGTCACGTACACCGAACAACGCAGAGAGGAATTATACAGTAACCGAAAGAGAATGCTCAGAAGTTGTATGGGCATTGAACAAATTCAGAACATATTTAGGAATATTGCCCCATTAAAGTAATAACGGATCACGCGGCCTTAACACGCCTAACACATAAAATTTGCCTTGAGTAGATGATTAGATGGGCACCTTCAAATTAGCAGAATTCAATATAGAATGGGGAACATAGACCGGAACTCAAAATGAAAGTGGCTGACATACTTTCAAGCGAAATCCCGTGAAAGTATAGGAGAAAAATTTAATTGTGCCATAATCAGATTTAGTACTTACTTTCACGTGAACAATTAATAACAGAACAGAAAAATGACCCAGAATTAGGTCATATCTTATAGATATTTAGAAATCCCGGAAGATAATCGGTTAATGCAACGATATGTGAGAATTGGTCCCACGATTTCGTTTAATTGAAGGATTGTTATTTTATGCGAAACACGCAACGTCATTAGTGAAATGCGTATACATTCCAAAAATCTTAAGGAATGAAATAATGAGAGAATTTCATGACAAGCCAATTGCTGGACACTTAGGCAGATTTAAAACGTATCATAAAAATTCGGTTTGTTATTTCCGTACATGAGAAAATTCATTGATCAATATATTCACATGCCATATGTGCCAAGTTAATAACTATAAAAACGCGCTACCAGCTGGTCGATTAAATCCACTATATCAAATTATCCAAATGAGATAGTGACGTTAGATTTGTTGTAGGCCCGTATCCTATATCGAGAATAAGACGTAACCCGCTATATTTAGTGGTCAACCGATCATTTCAGCAAATGGGCTGAAATTATACCTCTTTAAAAGGCCTCTATCTCGTATAATAAAGGATATTTTTTTGATAACTTTATATCGCGTTATGGAGTCCAATAAAATTAATAAGTGATACGTCCCTAATTTATATCCGAAATTTTTGAGCACTTAAGTGAAAGATTAGGGCATATAGCATGTGAAGACTGTTGCATATCGACCACAAGCAAATCGGACTGAAAGAGTTAATCGAGATATAGTGCAAATGATTGCAAATTATGTTAATGATCAACACGATACTTGGGATCAATTTACGTGAGCTGCTTTACGCTATTCGTAATGGCGGTAAACAAACAAATGAAAATCACCTGCTGAATTATTTTGGGGTCGAAAAATTGATTACACCATTTCAAAAACTAGTTATGATCTCGGAAAGTTCAAAATTCAAAATACAAAATATCGAAAGCTTTAAGGAAGCTAGACTCAAGTACAAAAATTAAACAGGAAAAGGTGGGAAAGATATTATAATAGACGAAGAGATAAAAATAAAGGTAAATGATTGTCTTATTAGAAACACACCCCTTTAAGTTCAGCAACCAACAAAGTCTGTACTAAATTTAACAAAAATTTGAAGGACCTTATAGAGTATTAGAAGTAAAAATAACAATAATATTGTAATATGGAAATCAGGAAAAGATTAACGGTTAAATGTAGATCAAATAAGAATATCGTCATAGGAAATGTGACGAGGTCGAATTAGGAACAAACAGGTATCCCAAATACTGAAAAGATCAAGTCAGAAACTAGTACTTCGGAAAAAGTACATCAACAACGATTAAATGAGTCACACTATGGGAAAGAAAAATCTGCGGTGAAACGTAAGTTAGCAAAAGGGATTTGGTCGCCAATCAAATCAATATAAAATACAGATAGACCCATAAACGCAGATCACTGGTCAGATCGCTTCCCGTTCATTTGGGAGGAAAGTAAAAGTAAAAGGATAAGGTATAATAGGGCATATATCAGGAGACAGCGTGACCACAAAGAAAGTGGCAGAGAAAGGGACCCAATATTATAAATAAAAGACAATTATCATCCAGTACTATTTCTAAAAGTAGAAAGAAATAGAACAGAAGAGAATCAACTGAAGTTCCAGATGAAACCAAGTACAATCTGGAGGCCACGCTGAACAAGAACAGGAATCACGACCAGCCAAGGAGACAACAGGGAAATCAAGAAAGGGACGACAAGGAGATTACAAGCCCTACAACAAGCAAAACAAGAAATTCCAGTGCAACTCGAGTGAAAGAAAGTGGTAGCACTCTACCTTTGACGTAATGGTGGGAGAGACCACATATAAAAATCAGGTTGTATTGTTCCATTTTTATGATCTTCCGCGTCGAAATAATGGTCAAAGAAAGAAGTCTCGGCGGTGCTTAAAGTTATAAGCCAGCAAAAGTCAAACACTACAAATGAGTGTTTATTTATTTTTGAACTTTTGACTTGTTAAAAATTTTTTTTCTGAGAACACATTGTAATTGCACATTTGTTTGTTTCTGGATGTATGACTTCGTGAGATGCGAAAATTCTTTTGGTTATTTGTTATAATAGCTTACTGAAAAAATGTTTGTAATTGTATAATATGTATATATATATGCGTTGTATTGTTATTACGTATTATGAGGCATCTGGTTCAGGGAAACGCGGCGTAGTCAGGGCACCAACAATACACAAACGGAGGCTGCGCGGCTCATTGGGAGTTTTTTTTGAACCAGATGTGGGGATGAGATGAAAAATTTATTGTGATATACAAATAATATAAAAATTCAGAAATTAATTGATATTATGTAAAACATAGATTGGAAACAATGACTAGAAAGTTTTCATTTCAGGGAGACAGACCCTGAAAATTATGATAAATAATCCTCATCAAAGAAATGGAGCGGAAAAATCCAGCTCCATAGGCAGTGATGATAAAGATGCAAAGTTTGGGTTCAGGCACCCAGAAAATTTTTTAGAAAATTTAAGTATAGTTACTTTAAGTATAAATGTTAAAAGTGATAGTGGGCATGAAATTAAACAGTAATTATTACCGTTGGCCTATTAATGGAGTAAAAATTTATTGTCACGAGTTTAAATTTAAATTTAAATTGAATATTAAATTTAATTCTAAGATGAGTAATGGTAGAAAGTTCAAAGTCAAGATAAATATTGAACATAAAAGTTAAAATGAGGATTTAAGATTAAAAATTTGCAATAAAACCTGGTAGAAAAGCGAAGAGATTCAGAATAGAGATTTAGACACAATTTATTGGCGGCATTGAGAACCCTTATAAATCACGTTTTTCTTGGAGTGGGGTTAGACGTCTCTCGCGTCCTTCTGCTAAATATAACCCTTATGTTCTTGGATCGGCCACGATTAATGGCAAATCCTTCCAACCCAATACCAAGAAGACACCGAATATAATATGTAAATGAGATATACTTTAAAAGGATAGAAGCTTTGATGATAAAGAGCGGCAAGTTTAGAGATAACTTAGTGTGGAATCATTCTGACGAGTTAGATGTCTTATATCTCTGAAAGAAGATTATGTTCATTATAAAGAAGTCTGAATCTTCGTAGTTAAAATTAAGTTATAGGTATTCTCTCAATAGGTGATGAAGGAGACCCCTACAAAAAAAGGTAATATTTTGTATAGGCTAGGACGAATCTGTTAATTTATTATAATTAGGATAAATGATCTAGTTGCGTGATCTGACTTGAATATAAGGTTTAATTGGGTGTTAACTCTCACTTTTAAGAAAAGTTGTCAATTAGAATTAAGTAATATGCTATTCTAATAAAAGTTGTATTAAGAACCAAGATGTCTCATCATTTTTGATAATCCACCTAGCTTACGCGATCCGAAAGACATAGTCATCATAGGATGGCTATGTCGCAGTCTATCTAAGTGAAGCTAAATATCATGAAAATTATCCATTTATGCGCTTTTTTAAAACCACGGTTCCGAACGTAGTCGGATACCTTAAAGCTGTGAAGAGATGTGCTGCCATTGTGATTAGTGCTTGCCCATACCATCACACTGAGCCGTACTGATCACGTACACACAAACTTTTGTGCAAAACGAGTTCCACGCTCTCTCCACAGTAATTGGTGGCTAGAATCACTTGTCACACTGGAACGGGATTCGTCGGAGAACATCACTCAAGACCAATTTTGGTGATCACTACTAACATGTTTCTTATACCAGGAAATTCTCTCGACGATGTAGTGGTTGAATTTGATGCAACGAAAGGCTTTCATGCATACAAACCAAATTGGTTTAGTCCCCGAGAGATGGTTCTTGCTGAAACTTGCGTACCGGTAGCAGTTGCAAGGTTTACAGGTTATGGCCATGAATGACATTTTTGTTCCTTTTTGCCATGAAGGCCATATAGAGATCCTCTAAAGGTGTACTGTTCCTACCATGACCTCCGGCATGCTTTCGCAAAGCATTTCCACCTTCAGCGGCCATCTTTAGTCGCGAGATGACACTCTTGATACTACCCATTGCAGCAGCTACAATGGACCTGCTTCCAGTCGTCCAACTCCTCGTCCACGATCGTAGTCACTCAAATGATGTCTAACTGACATTTTGCTCTCTATTATTTCAAGATCCAAACAGAATTTCAGAAAAAAAAAGTTTTATAACATCCAGGACTCTTTTCGTCAAACATCAAACAACATGGATTTTCGTATGAATCACGATCTTGTATGCACTGTCTTTTTTTTACAGATAACGAGTGCTGGTCTACCACAGCCCTCTGAACTTGAATTTACTTTTATTGGTCAGCCTTCCAAAACGCAATTTTGCATAAATCCCTTGTTCTTTAGCAATTGTTAGCAGTGTAGTTTATGCAATTTAAAACAATATTTTAAATGATAAAAAGAGACTCATGTTGTTTAATTCTGAATGCTGCAGTCTAAGTAATTTCGTAGAACTTAATCTCAAGAATATTATTTTTCGGTTTTAAAGTTCTTAATTATTTCAAGACTTTTCAACCCCTGTAAATAGATGCTGAATTTTTTGTTAATTTTAGGGCATTATACCAAGGGAAAAATATATTGTGTCATTCTGGAGAAAGATGATTTCGGAGCACTATATAGATAGAGAGACATACCTTATCGAAGATTTCCTCCCTCACCACTTTTCCTTGCTCGATGCCCTCCTTGACTCTTTCAAGAATCTTGTTGAGGATTTCTCGCAGACGTGAACCAATCTCTTTCTTGACTTCAACTTCGATGCTGGAATTAAGAAATACAGGATAATTGGAGAGTACTTGTCAGGCAGGTTTTACACGAAAATTGGATGGTATATATACATTAATGCAGTGTTTCAACTGTAGGCGCGCCCCTGGGGGCGCGATAAACCTGCGAGGGGGCGCGAGCATATCGAAAAATAAAAGATTAAAAAAATTATTTAATGGAATGAAGTAAAAAAATACTTTCTTGACATAATAAAACGTACATTTTACACTGATATAATTTATATATATCATCTAAGTATTATAGATTACGTCATAAAAAATAAAAGTTTACTTCAAAACCTCATATTTATCTTTGAGATACTATAACCAAATAAAAAAACATTTGGTTGGATTTGCGGTAATCCCGCGATGAGAGATTTTTTTAGTTACGTGTTCTTTTCAAATTTAAAATACTACTTTCAGAGAAAACAAAACCCAGACCCATAATCAAAAAATTTTAAGGAGATAAAAATTTCTAACACTGTTATATTTATAGCCCTATATGTCAGTATTAACTTTCAAAATCGGAAGCCGCGATCGGTGTTTTAAGTGTTTAACCCACTTAAGATTATTCGGAGGCGTTCTTTTTCTCTCTACATTTTGCGTCAGATGATGTCTAACTTTGATCAAATTAAGTTCCTTTTTAAAAACTAAGTCTGCTTCTGACTCTAAAATCATGTCATATATATACCCAGAAGAAAACGAGCTACTATCTCGAAACTCGGCAGGAATGTAGTCCGGTAAGAGATATGCAAATCATTAAAATTTCGTCGGCAACGAGACAGGGGTAAGCTCGCTAGGCACATATGAGATGCTCAGCTGGGAGAGTTTAAAAGCATGATTGCTCATGCCATAGGGTTATTCAAACAAATCCGTCGTCTTAGATGGAGCGGTATTGTGACTAGAGATGCCTCGGAGATGTAACGGGTGATAGTACGAACAACTGTCGAACTTTCAGAGGGAGCGTTTAGTAGGCCTCAGCGAAGCAGGTTGACTGAATAGGCGTATCGCTCTCCACCTTGGTCAGAGCTTTATGATAGTTCCTCGATGTTGGCAACTATGTACCATGAAAGGGATAGTCTACCGTCGCGGAGGATCAAGGCGTCCTAGGAACACAAGTGTGTGCGATGATCGTGCAATCATAACAGCGGCCACGTCCTCACCAACAACTTTGCTAGAATCGGTTCGATGCCATTTTCCAGACACAGGATGGTATCATAAGAAATCATTTGGTCACAACTGACTGACTCCGGTATAAGGATGCAAGAGCCATTAAGACGCCTACCACTGATCCCACATCATAGTAAGTGTTGACTGGATTTTTGACGACCTCAGGCATGCTGGAGTGTGAACAACTGGAGTTGTGTGATCTTCAGAGATGAATCTCGATTCATTCTCAATGTAGATGACTGACGCATACGTGTGTGGAGGCGTCCAGGTCCCTGGTTGGATCCAGCATTAGTTTTCTAGATACATATGGCAATTACATAAGATGTGACAGTGTGGGGAGTGATTTGTTGGAACACACGAACACCATTAATTCTTCAACCCACTTTGATGGCAAACAGTTATATGTGGATGGGATTTTAACGCCAGTTGTGCTACCTATGCTATCAAGTCGCCCAGGTGCCATTTAATAGTAAGACAACGCTCGTCCACATACTGCATGTAACTGCAACTGTACCGAAATACTGGTGAATTAACCCAATTGCAAAGATTATGGCACGATCTTTCGCTAGAGGTCATAGAGGACCTCACTGATTTGATGCCCCATCGTGTTTTGACTTATATAGCTGCCAGAGGTGGATTTACTACCTACTAATCTGTAACTTTTTTCATGCCATATTACCTTGATAAAAAGTCGATTCTTCTGAATTTGATACAATTTGTTTATTTTGCCGTATACTACATGCATGTTTCCTGATAGTGAAGGGACGCTGCTGTACGCTGTATATGACCTCCTATATTTATTAATTTTGGTTCACCCCTTGTTGAGAAGAAATGGTTAAATTCCCCCAAAAAAGGGAGTTTGAAATAAACAGGGGTAATTGCGCCCATAAAAGATTTGCCCTGTATTATTGCGTGAACATCTTCATCCAATTAGAGCGTGAATACACCATAGAAGAAAGAGTCTCGCGGTGGAACTTTGCTGTAATGCGGTGGACTTTAAAAGGCGGTGCACGACGGAATCAGGGCAGAATCGTTAAAACATTTCTTTACTTTTTTATGTAGGCATCCAAGTACACTCTAAGCAAACAAGAAAAACAACGACGCATCAGGAGGGAGTTGTAATGAAATTTCGTATGAAAAGACATTTGTACTGAACATGCAAAATGATTAGAATTTGTTTCCAATGAAAGAATAGGCGGAGCTACAGCACATCGGAACTGCGCATTCAGCAGGGTCTATAAGAAACAATTCTCAATCTAATGGTCAAAATTTCTGTTGCATTGCGATTTAGGATATCTTAAGACGACTGAAAAAAATGCCTCGCCGCAGGATTTGAGCTCATTACAAGCAACTGTGAGAGTTTGAAAGAGTTCTTATTATTGGATTGAAAGAGGCAGGTTGGGTGAATCGGAAAATCGCTCGTTATATTGGTCGGAGTGATGCGGCTATTAGAAGATGCTGGCAAGAATGAGTGGACAATGGCAGATTTCAGCGTCATGAGGGTAGCAGTCGACCTAGGGTCACAGCTTATCGGGAGGACAGATTGATTGTCAGATCAGCTGTCACAACGCCTGATTCATCGTTATCAACCTCAGACGTGTTACTCGTACACGAGTGTCCACTATGACCATTCACAGGCGGCTGATAGAGCAAAATTTACGTTCGTACCGACCACTACGCCACTTGCTACTCACGCCTTCACACTGTAGAACCAGATTACAGTATTGCTTGGCTCGATCAGGTTAGAATCATGCTGATTGGGGACGTATAGTGTTTAGCGACGATTCCCCTTCCAACTGACGATCATCGAAGACGTGTCTAGAGACGCCCAGGCAGCGTGCTGGTCCTCTTTCCCTATTGCACGCCACATACATCCTCAAGCGGGAGTTATGGTTTAGAGTGCCATTTTTTTTTACATCTGGACTCCTTTGGTCGTCATTAGAGGCACACTTACAGCACAAGTGGTACGTCGACGACATTCTGAGAACTGTTTTGATACCGTTCCATTTTCAGTACCTTGGCCTTATTTTTCAGCCAGATAATACTACCAAACCACATACCACACACATTGCTATGAACTGTCTTAGAGCTTATCAAACACTTCCTTGACCAGCCAGATCGTCATATCCCTCTTCAATCGAGCATGTCTGGGATATGATGGGAGGGCAACTGCCTCTACTAAGAAATGTTGATGACCTGGGCCGACAATTGGAGCAAATTTGGCAAGAAATACCGCAGGATACCATCAGGGTGCTTTATCACTCTATACCACGTTGTGTGGCAGCTTGCATCCAGGCAGGAGGTGGGTCAACACCTTATTGAGTTCTTTACTTTGTAATTATGTAACTCTAAATTAAATCATTCAGTTTTTCTGAAATTTTAATCATTTTCTATCCTGTACATAACCTTTCTACCCACCAATTTTTATCTCTATCAAACAACTCGTTTTTGGTTCGTTTTTTTTGTTTTTGTTTTTTGTTATAGAGTGTAGATAAACTTCTCCGTCATCTCTTCCCATTGACACAGACGCAAGGTATGTTTTCTTTTGTTGTCTAATTCTATATGTTTTCTTTTGCTGTCCATTTGCAAAATTGTCAATTAACTAAAGTACCCATGATAGGGAGTATATATCTTTATTTAACAATGAACCTGGAATGGAATTAAATATTGAAATAATTAATAATCAATGACTCCGTATCAATAGTAGCTCGTTTCCTCTTCTGGGTGCATACATTTTTTGTGACAGAGTGTATATTAAAAAATATGCTTAGAAGATAATATGCTGAAATTGTTTGAAACTTTCAAGAAACTAATTTCGTTATCCCACATATAGAAGCATTAGTGTTTAAGGAGCGATAAAAATGTATCGCCAACTGTAAGTTTCTGTGTTATCTTTTGTACGGAAAAATTCTCACATTTAATGGAGCCTTAAGTAATTAAATATACCTTAATTAACAAATTTAATTTTGCATTGGTCAGAAATTATCTTTAGAGATAGAGTGTTCTAGGTACTCCCCACAGAAATGCTTCTTCTACCACTTTCCCCAAAGAAAACTTAAAAGTTGTTCACCCCTGCTTTAAAAAGAGTGTTAAAAATTTTTAAAAAAGAAACGCACTTTGAATAAATTCCTCGCTGTATATTATTGATTATTATCAGTAAACTACGTTAAATATTTAATTGCAACGATTTAAATTGGTCGTTTCAATTTTTTGAAATAATTCGGAACGATGATGTATTCTTTTCCGCGTTAGAAAAGTTAAGATGTTTTTAATTAAAAGCAGAATAAATGAAATGTTAATTATGGATACATAAATAAATATATTCATGCATCACATTTTTATTTTTAGCCTCTTCACTACCTTCGAGGTACCCTCTCGTCTGCAGTAGTGCCACAGTCGATCATCATGGTTGCCATCAGACTGGCATGACATAATGTCCAGCGATTAATCCTGTTTTACTTTTGAAGAGGATGACCATCGTTTTCGTGTCTGAACGGCCGGGGCTAGCAGTCTCAATCAGCATTTGTCTTATAAATGCATGCAGCCATAACCCCTGGTTTAACGGTGTGAAGTGCTATCTCATACGACAGCAGATCATGTCTAGCCATCCTCCATGCATGTTTAATAGCTCTTCAACATGTTGATACTATCCTGCGGCCGATTGTATTACCCTCAATGGCACGTCATCCGGAAGCCAGTTTCCAACAAAGTAATGCCAAACCTCATACCACTCGTATATCTCTGGACTGCCTTCGTGTCATTAATATTCTTCTTTGACCAGCAAGGTCACCAGACATTTCACCAATTGAACATTTCTAGGATATGGTAGGGCACCAGATTTGAGCACCCAAAATGTCACACATCTGGAGCAATAATTAGTGAATGACGGGCAAAATGTATTGATGGATCACATTAGCAACCTCTTTACCGAGGCGTATACAAGCCTGTATCACCACCAGGGGCGGTTCCAACAACCACTGATTTGAACATTCAAACTGTAATCATGAGCCGTGGATGGGCCCTATTATCTTAATTTTTTTATCATTTTATTATTTGTGTATAAGCTGTACACATATTTAATTTCATTAAAAACAGCTACTTCCTTCATAGTGCTTCGATTTTTTTTTGCAAAAAAGTATATATAAATTGGATGTGATATACTCACTCTCATGGAACGATGCCGAAGCGAGACCAACTAGAAGGAAGAGTGCGAAGAGCTTCATTTTTCTGCCAAAAAAATAGAAGCAGAAATATTATTAGTACAAAACTTTTCACTCTAATTTTAAAAATAAACAGTTTAATTGAGCTTTATAAAGCTTATAATTTACTTTTACCACAGGTATTAAATACATTTCATGCGCAGTCGGCAAAAAAGTGGTTGGATGTCCTCGATAACTTTTCCAATCCGCATCGCAGGTAGACAGACTTTTTTACATTGTCGTGTTGAATCGAAAAAACTGCTTTATGTCGTTAAAAACAGAGTTTCTCAAACTGTGGGGCGCGCCCCCCTTGAGGGGCGGGACAACTCTACGAGGGGGGCGCGAGTATATAAAAAAAGTCGAAAACAGAAGATTATTTTTTTTAAAAAAATTATTAATTTACCGAAAGTAATCAAAGAAAAATAATATTCTGGCATTATATATATATATATATATATATATATATATATATATATATATATATATATATATATATATATATATATATATATATATATAGTAGTATATATATATATATATATATATATATATATATATATATACATATATATATATATATATATATATATATATATATATATATATATATATATATACATATATATATATATACATTACAAAATACACATTTATAATAATATATTACACTTATAAAATGTATCAGTGCTAAAACAATGGATTTTGATGATTAATTTAACAATACTAAATTAAGAATGTTTAATAATTACCAGTGACCCCATGGGGATTGTCATACATAAAATTATATAAAAATTAGCACTTATCTTGATAATTTGTATAGTTTATAATTAATCATTTAACTGCGTATTAAATGTACGCGATTCGCTTCTCTCAATGCCAACCGTTTTCCCCACGTGTAAGCGTGGGTATGTGATGTATTAGGGACATGGAATAAAGAAGCAAATAATCTTGAAATAAGTATATCCTTTTCTGTAAACATTGTGAAAGTCCTTTTATTGCATTCTAAGCCTTCGGAATAATTTTATGATTAGCAGTGAACAAAATGATCGTACTTCGAAAAGAAGTATATATACGTCCGGGGAAATTAATGCTTTGAATGAGCGAAACGTTTATATATGCCGGTGGCACTTAAGAGGTTTAAGTCGTATCGAAGTTTTAGCATCGAAGTATAGTATTATTGAATTCCATACATTGTTATTGTATGAGGGGGGCGCGAAGAAAATTATGATTAAATATTGGGTCGCGAATAGTGAAACTGAGAAGCACTGCGTTAAAAGATTAATTAATTAACTTCATCAATATCGTTATTTAATTTTGAAACAAAGTTATTAGTTTGTTAGACTACATTTTTTGAACAGCAGAAAAAAGGATTTAAATAATATATTTTCCAAATTTCATTCGTATCTGACCCTCAGTCTAAGACATATTCGAAGAAAATCATTAGGGGGCTATATATAAGATTAGTTTCAACAAACGATTAATAATATTTTCCTTTTGTAAATTGATTGGCAATTAAGATTTTAAAAATAATATATAGTTATTTCTTAGATTCTATTGCAACAGCGTTTATCAAACTGTGGTGCGTGCCCCCCTAAGGGGGCGTGATTACTCTGCAAGAGGGGTGCGAGCATATTGAAAAATCGAAAACAAAAGATTAATTATAAAGATTATTAATTTACGGAATGTAAACAAACAAAATACATTCTGACATAATAAAAAATAAAATTAACATTTGCACTAATATAATACATTTATAAATGTATCAGTACTGTTTAAATGTATTTTATGATTAATTTAATAATAGCAAGTAAAGAACAAGTTTAATAATTATCAGTGAGCCCCCCCCTCCTTCAATGGACTTGTCATATATTAAAATTATATACAAAAATTAACACTTATCTTGATAATGTGTGCGGTTTATAATTAAGCCCTTAGCTGCCGATTAAAAGTTACACGATTCGATCCCCAATGCCACCGTTCTCCACGTAGGCGAAAGTATGTGATGAATAAATGGTGAATGTGGTGGAGAAGGAATAAATAAATAAATCCTCTGAAATAAGTAAATCCTTCGTAATCATTGTCAAGGTCCATTCATTGCATTCTAAAGAAATTGGGAATAATTTTATGGATTGCAGTGCACAAAAAAGATCATACTTCGGAAAGACGTATATATACGTCCAGGGCAGTTAATACTTTGGCTGAGAGAGACATTTATATACGCCGGTGGCACTTAAGAAAAAGTTGTATTTTAGATTTAGTGTTAAAGTATAGTATTATTGAATTAAATATATTGTTATTTGTATGAGGGCGAGATGAAAATTATGGTCAAATATTGGGTCGCAAATATTGAAAGTTTGAGAAGCACTGTATTACAAGCAAGTGTTTGATCTTGAAAATCGTTTGAACTGTTGGAGAGGAATTGAATTTTAGTTTTTCATGACCAGGAAGCCAAGTTTGTAAGATACGTTTTAATTTATCTTATTAGAAACTATATTTTAGGTGCCAAATTTTTTCATTTATTGTTTTTTTTTAAGTATGTGTCTATAGAATAAGAAAAATTATTAATCACTGGGACTAAAATTGTTGAGAAAAAATTGTCAAACACATGGGGCACTTATGTAACATTGTATCGAATTTTTTAAATCCCTTAACTCGAAAATTCATAAGTAGAATTTTTAGTTTGAAATTAAGATTTTGCTATGAAAAGACACAAATAAATTTAAAAAATCACCATCGATGATGAAAAAAAATATTTTAGAAAGTAATTTATTGAATTAATCGAGTTACTTAATCCTTTAATATTATGATTTAATTTTCTTATCTGTAAAGAAACTGCAAAACTTTTAATTATCCCCATTAATTTATTAAGGATAGAAGGGTTTTGATGACTGCGTATAGTAATATAATACATTACATATGTTTATTGCGTAATATAATTCTCTACTTATGTATTTAAAATTTGGTCACTACAAAATTCTTAATATTTAAATTTATTCATTTTAATGTACGTAATTTATTATATAATTATTGTATTAAAATGGAGATATTCTAATTTTAAGTAAAGGAAATCAATTTATCAGGTTATTTATGGAAAGAAAATAGCGAATATGTTTTTTAAATTATATTAGTATACTTTAGAATCATTCTTTCAATAAACTGGAATATTGCTAGCTAACGAAAAATTTTGGAAACCCTAGACGAAGCATACACACACATCAACATATATTATATACACCCTTAAAACATATATAAGGTACATAATAATTTTTAAAAATTTTAATAAATAATGAAAAACTTCTAATATAAAATGTTCTAAGTAAAATTATTAGAAAAAGCCTTTGAATGACTAACAAATTAACAACCTAATATTTACTATTTTTCGATACATATCTTTTTGATTTAATGCTGTCTACCACAAAGATTGATATCAAATCATGATTCTACAGATTTTCTTGAGTATAAAATTTATCACATTGTATCTATTTAGAATTTTATTTATCAATTTCCAATCAAACAATTCTAATAAACTTTTTAGTGAATAAGTTGAAATTATTACAGGTGCAAAGCAAAATGTTCACTTACCCCGATTTCGAACTCTTTTAAGGTAAGAACTCACAATCACAATCACGACTCCTTATATAAAGGGGGAATCACGAATCTATTTCACGTTTCCATTTTGTTATGATTTCGAGCAAAAAAATGACATAATTCTTATCTCGAAACGTGCTGTTTCCCAGTATTGATAAGAGATGCAGCAGATGTTTCATTTCCAAAAATTTGTGGCTATTACATAAGACTGTACTTGACATTGAAAAAAAACAATTAATATAAAAAAATTAAAATCTCTTTCAATCCCTGCTTAGATCAACAAAGAAAAATTTTATTTTAGCTACTTTTTATTATATAGTTACAATTAATATAAATATGTATATACATATGACAGAATCACAACATTAAGTGGTAATTAATTTTTATTAATTATCATTAAAATATCGTATTGTCATCCAAAACAATCGTGTATTTCAGTTCAACTGAATGCTTTAAAACGTGAGAAAAAACCTTTTCAAGTTTTGACACAAGTCGCCAAAAATGTTTCCAACTTGGTTGTATTTGTAATTCTTTAAATAATTAGTTTTAATAAATTAATTTTTATTAATTATAAATAAATTATTGTATTGGCATCCCAAATAATCATGTAAATAAAATTTCAGCTCAATTGGCGCTTTAAAATGTATTTTATTAAAGATTGAAAATTCCACCAAGATAAATAAATAGAGTGTGAGCTGATAGTAGGAATTGAAAAATCAAATTCACAATCGCGTGATTTTTCAGGATAGCATTTATCTTAATAAAAATAAAGGCAAACTACACAGCTGGCCACACAAAATGCAACACCAAGATGGACCAGAGATAGCACAGCGAAATTTATTTGGTAGATAATATGCTGTACAAAGATCAAACGATTAAAATTGCAGCCTCTTGTGACGTGTGGCTGATGACATAATCAGTAGTTAGTGTAGCCGACATTGTTGGCTATAACCACTATCACACGCCTCGGCACAGTATCAAAGAGGATTCGGATGTATCATTGGGGTACAACAGTCCATGTGCCTTCCACATTTTGCCTAAGTTGATCTGGGTGTACCCCGGGTGGTGTGTCCAGGGCCACTCACTGTGCGAGCATGCAGCACTCGTTTTCGATTGGTGATAGATTGAGAGAACAAGCAGGCCAAGGAAGTAATTCAATCTGATGGATAAACAGGAACTCTTAAACATTGCGTGTCACGTGTGGTCACGCATTACCGTGTAGGAATATGGCTGATGGCAAGCACTGAATATATGGGTGGGCCATGGGCTCCAACACCTCAGAGATGTAGCGCAATGCGTAATAGAGGAGTGCGGAAGTGAAATTCAATACCACCTCAAATCGTAATACCGGGTGCAGGACCAGTGGGGCGATGCATAACACAACAGTTTCGCAGCCTCTGAACACGGTGTCTCTAAACTCTAATTTGATCGTCGTGATGTTGCAGACAGAAGCGGGCTTCGTCAGTAAATTCATCACACCATTGACGGCACAAACGTCTGTGGATTCCAGTAAAGGGTGAACGAAGCAACGGCTACAAATGGAGTCGAATGGTACGAGTGGACACCGAATGATTCGTAACAGACTGAATCTGATGTGCTATGGTTCATAATGTGGCTGCGCGATTCATCACTGCCCAAATATGAACAAGCATTTGGGACGAGGATTTTATCCCTATAAATAACTGTTGTTACGGAACTGGGACGAAAGATGAGGAGATCAGTTCAGTCAACAAATGATATCCCTGCACAATCCATGGAGCCATCGCAACTGTTGCGACATGGCCATCTGTCGATAGCTATGTCTTGGGGTTTCCGCGTAAGTTAGAGGTGTGGGATTATCGGAAGGATGAGACATTCTATAATTCTTAATATGACTTTTATTAAGAATCTAACTTAAATTACTTAGATAACGAACAAACTTATATTAAGTGAGAATAAACCAAAGTACGCCGATTTAATTAACTCAGATCGCGCAATTAGATCACTTATCAATATAACTAATTAGATCCACCTAATCTCGATTCAATAATTTACTAGCGTTCAGAATATAATCCTCCTACCTTGGTTGAAGACTCAACGATACAGTTCCTTTCAGGTAGATTGATGAGCTCGAGTACAATAGTATGCACCTTGTATAGATTAGCGAGGGTGGGCGTCTCCGTGATTCCTGGGTAGGCCGTCTAATTACACTTCTACCTTTTTCGAACTAAGCTTGCTCTAAATTGCCATCCTTGCTCACTAAACTTTCTATCCTTTTAAAGGTTATCTTATTTGCATTTTTGCTTCGTTTTTACTTCTTGGATTTGGGTTGGAAAAGTTTTGCCATTAATCGTGGCCGTCAAAAAACGTAGGAGTTATGTTAGAAGAAGAACGCGAGAGATGTCACACTGTAACTGTGTCTTTTAGTGATATCGGGGTCGAGTTATTAAGGTTTCCCTTCTCCGTATCCTTAACTTTCCTTCCCTCTGTAGTTTTAGCAATATTAGTTAGTATTTTGATAAAGTTTTAAAATGTTCAGATAAAAAAATACATGCGCGAGAAGTGCATACAAAATATGTCAAATTCCTCCAAAAACGAAATTCGGCAGTATACATAACACGTTCCATTACTAAATGTCAAATCACTAAACATTAAATAAATGTAATGTTTTACATCTGATAGCACTAATCCAAAGAGATTAAAAAATTCTGAAGCACGAAATGTTATATATTATATGTTAAGGCAGCATTTGTAAAAATAAAGGCTTCTGGAATTATAATACTCTGTAAATAAATTTCAAAAAGCATTTAAAAACGTAATACTAGTAAATGAATTTTAATTTTTCTTTTCGAGGATTCTCACTCATGAATTTTTGTCTACAAATTTCTTTGCAAAAAGAAAAAAATAAGTGTCAAAATTAATTAAAATATGGTACAGTTAAAGGTAAATATTATGAAAAATATATTCTTAATAATTGAATGTTATTTTAATAGGAAGTTAAAAATGATAATATTTAGCTTTTTATTTTTAGTCAAATCATTATCTAACAAGTATTATTATTCATTTTAGAAATTATGTATTTTATGCAATTAGAGAGATTTATTATTTTTCATAAACAAAATTTTAATAGTTTTTTTGAAATCATTTTCAAAAAGCAAATCTTTGTTAATTCATGTTATATTGTAAGAAGCCCGCGCCGTCTTCGTAAGCACCTAGATGTGAGGGGAAGAAACACTCGACATGATTCAAATCTAATCTATTTATTTCAACACTAAGAACAGACACAATTTCAACTAATAATATTAAGAGAATGTCCCAATGAAAACTGTGAAAGTGGAACAACGACAGTGAAACGTGAGCGATTAGGCGACTAACAAACTTGACCCTTCTTTTAATTCAGGATCTAACTTTTTATCTGATTTACTAATCTTAGTTCAATTTTTTAGTGATCAATCGTCACTTAAAGGTTTCCTTCTATAAATAATCAAAGCTCTATAATTCAAATATTATACCTTTAATATCAATCTCACCTGTCTAGAGTATATCTCTACTCCTTCTCCTTCTAAAACTAGAAAACCTCGCCTATTTATAGTAAGTTAATTAGCATATCACGATTCTCTTCTTACGAAGGGCTGGTTGTGAATAACCCGAATTGATAATTTCCCCAGAGGATCAGTTATAAGGGCGCGTATAGATCCGTCACAACATAGATTTAGTAAAGTATGAAAATGGAAACGTGTATATTCTTGTAAACGTTTCATGTAAATATAATGAATAATGCTCATATAAATTCTATTCTAAAGTATATGCAGTTTACACTAATCGGGAAACGAGGATACTTTTATATAGTTTGTGATAGTAAAAATAATATAAACATATAATGTAGAATAAGAATATATATAAATAAACAATACAAGCATATAAACATGTTAAAAAAATTTTAAAATAACAATAAAACAAATGATGCAAAATAATATAACACATATAACTTTCGTCATATACTGTTGTATTATATAGTATTTATGGGAAAAAGAAGTTAAAATATCAGTTTTATAAAATTATGCGTACACAATAACTTTGAACTTTTCTATATACATTTTATATAAGCAATATTTTTTCTTATCTATAGTTCGCATTAAATAACTCTTTGCGATTAAATTATCAAGAATTGCATTTTAATATTTGAAAAATCTGTTTATATCTTCCCTAACGTGACGTATTTGATTGATACCCACAACTCATTTTAGTAATTTATAAGACTTCATTTGTGCTTACAGTATTTTTTTTAAAAAATTTTAATTAAAATAATAAAATATTGAAAGATGACCCCGTTGAATCGTATGTGTAATAAGATATATAAAATAATAATTAATTATAGTTTAAAAAAATAAAAAACACGCTTTTATGGTTAATTGAACTAAACTGCAGAAAAATAATTCTTAATATAAGAATAAAATGATTAACGAGAAAGTTAATGTCATTGGGGTAAAAGAGTGCGGTGCTCGATATCAATTGTTATAATTTCTTACTAGTTCTATTCCGAAATGCTGAGTTATTGTAAAAATGTAGTACACAGCCTCCCACGCTTTTACTACAATGACATTAATTTTCTTGTTAATCATTTTATTCTTATATTAAGCATTATTTTTTTACTTTTTAGTTCGATGAACCATAAAAAGCGTGTTTTTAGTTTTTTTAAACTATAATTTATTTTTCATTTTTTAGTTCGATCTACAAGAAAATCATGCATTTTTAATTTTTTAAACTATCATTTATTGATTAAAGCAGTGGTTCTCAAACTTTCACTACTGGCGACCCAATTTTCAATAACAATTTTTATCGCCCCCAAAAAATAATAATGTATTGAATGCAATAATAATGCACTTTGGCGCTAAAGCTACAATACGATCATAATTATAAACATTACAAATTAACAAAATAAGTATTAAAATTTGTATATGTTACTTTTAAGTAATATATATTTTATTTTTTTTCTTCTTTTTAGTTCGATTCACACACTATAAAAGCGTGTTTTTTAGTTTGTTTTTAAACTATAATTTTTATTTTATAATTATTTTCACTATACACGATAAAAATCACAATTCCAGTGAATAATTTAATTAAGAGAAAATATACTTACCTACTTTCAAGGACTTTTCAATTTTTCTTTGATAATTTGAGGAAAAATCCAATAAAACTAAAAGAAAATGTTCCAAAATGTGCGTGCCCTTAATAAAGGACATAAATCACAGACACATTTCGCTAACAATACAGGAACGTTATTTTCCAGCAAAACTTTCACATATTGTTCACGTTATTGTAATTTTGCAGTCGTTTGATGATCTTCAAATATCATTTTGAACTTTTTCTTCCTTGTGTCTTTTTGACAAGGCGAAGTGCTACATTATGGCTTCAGTTTTCTTCATAGAGATCTTTAGGCAGCGCCCCACAGTTTGAGAAACACTGGATTAAAGAATTAATCTTAAATGCGTTATTTTTTAGAATCTGGAATACCCATTGGCATCCTATCAGCGCGTCGATACGGCCTGGTTTGCAAAATGTAGGATCAGTCAACTGAAGGAAATCTAGAAGAGCTAAGTTTGGAATATTTCAAGCGAAAAAAGGTGTTAAGTCAATGATATGTTTCACTAAAAAGAGCTTAATATTCTCTCTAAAACCTACATTTTAATCCCGTGACCTCTGAATTAATTCTCAGCTGTTTTGGTAAAATGAAGTAATGAATGATTCATTCCACATATCCGACAAGAGAATTTAGAAAAACAAACTTTTATGTATGTTTAGCAGTTAGAACGTAAATCTTTTTTTTCACATGCACGAATCTTTTTTTTTATTTATTTATTTTAATTTTCAGAAAAACTAGACCATTGCTTATATTATGGTAAGAAATTACTGACGCACATTTTCTCGTTTTTAGGGTTGTAATTTAATCTCTTAGTCGCTAAATCTGGAAATGATATCTAGAATCAGTCGCCAAATCTGGAAATAGTGTAAGAAATTAGTCACCAAATCTGGAAATCGTTATTTCTGATGATACTTAAGAGGACAATGGAACAAAATTATGAAATTATTGTATTGTCATCCATCCTTAACAAATGTTCAAAATTTCGATTTAATCTGACCTTTTAAAGTGGGTAAAGATCGAGTTCATCCATAACATACAAGTGAAGCTTATAAAAGCATGTTAAAAACGCACACACAAACACGCAACAAACACAAACAAAATAAAATAATGCAATTTACACAGGGATCAAGAAGGCAAAAAAGTTAAAATAATACAAAAAAAATGTTAAATTACATAGAAATAAACGAAATTTGTGAAAAATACATCTTTACAATTATATCAAATCGCCTTGTGTGAAAAAGAATTCTTCAAATTACATCCGTAGATTGAATAATTTAGTTCGACAATTATTGAGAATTTCCTAAAAATATTCATAGCATAATATTCGGTATATTAATATCATAATATTTGGTATATAATTAGTGATTACCTCTGGGAATTATATTTAAAAGGGGAATATATATATCTCGATACTTTGGACTAGCTCATTTTTTCAATTTTAATTCTAATTACAATAATATCTCAACTTATTCGAAACCAGAGTTACGCAATCTTCAAATCTCGTCAATTCGTCTTTTGTTTGAGCGCTGTACAACTCGGTTACTCAGTCCCCGTTACCTCCTGATGCCATTCTAGAACTGCTGGATACCCACAACCAAGAGCTGACAATTGATGAGTTCATAGAAATGCATATGTAATAGCAATACATCAAAGAACTTTTTAGTTCAGTTCCTTCAGAAGATAAAATGATGGTTGGGTGCAAAATTTATTGTAAAGGGTTTTTTTTTAAAATTTAAAAAAAAGGGGGGAAAAAAACCGGGGAAAAAAGAACCCAAGATGGCCCAGAGATAGCACAGCGAAATTTATTTGAGATAATTGCGTAACAAAGTCAAACGTTATTCACCCTCGTGACGTGTGGCGATGACATAATCAGTAGTTAGTGTTAGCCGACATTGTTGGCTATAACCACTATACACGCCTCGGCACAGTATCCAAAAAGATGATTCGATGTTATTGGGGGTCAGATCCATGCCTTCCACATTTTGCCTAAGTTGATCTGGGTTACCCGGGTGGTAGACCAGGGCCTACTGCGAGCTGCGGCACCTTTTCAATGGTGAATTTGAGGAGAAAACGGCTAGGAAGTAATTCAATCTGTGGATAAACAGAACTTTAAACATTGCGTGTCACGTGGGTCACCTTTACCGTGAAAAGGAATATGGCTGATTTCAAGCACTGAATATAGGGGGACCATGGGCTCCAACACCTCAGAGATGTGCGTGCGTGGAGAGGGCGGCGAAACCCAATAGCCAAATCGTAATACCGTTTGCAGGACCAGTGTTTGATGCATAACACAACAGTTCGCACCTCGAACACGGTGTATCTAAAATCTAATTTGATCGTCGTGATGTTGCAGACAGAAGCGGGATTCGTCAGTAAATTCATCACACCATTGACGGCAAACGTCTGTGTGTTTCCAGAAAGGGTGAACGAAGCGGCGGTACAAAGGAGCGAATGGTACGAGTGGACACCAATGATGCGTAACAGACTGAATCTTTGTGCTATGGTTCGTAAATTGTGGCTGCCGATCCATCATTTCCCTTAAACAAGCATTTGGGACGAGTTTTTTATCCTATAAATAACTGTTTTGTTAGGAACTGGGACGAAAGATGGGGAGATCGTTCAGCCAACAAATGATATCCCGAATCCATGGAGCCATCGCAACTGTAACTGTGTCTTTCAGTGATATCGGGGTCGAGTTATTAAGGTTTCCTTCTCCGATCCTTACTTTCCTTCCCTCTGTAGTTTTAGCAATATTAGTTAGTATTTTAATAAAGTTTTTAAAATGTTCAGATAAAAAAATACATGCGCGGGGAAGTGCATACAAAATTTTGTCAAATTCCCCAAAAAAACAAAAATTCGGCGGTATACATAACACGTTCCATTACTAAATGTCGAATCACTAAACATTAAATAAATGTTAATGTTTTACATCTGAAAACACTAACCCAAAGAGATTAAAAATTCTGAAGCAAAAATGTTATATATTATATGTTAACACGGCATTTGTAAAAAATAAAGGCTTCTGGAAATTATAATACTCTGTAAATAAATTTCAAAAGCATTTAAAAACGAATACTGGGTAATGAATTTTAATTTTTTTTTTTCGAGGATTCTCACTCATGAATTTTTTGTCTACAAATTTTTTTTGCAAAAGAAAAAATAAGTTTCAAAATTAATTAAAATATAGGTACATTTAAAGGTAAATATTATGAAAATATATTCTTAATATTGAATGTTTTTTTTAATAGGAATTTAAAAAATGGTAATATTTAGCTTTTTATTTTTAGTCAAATCATTATCAAACAATATTACGGTTTATTCATTTAGAATTATGTATTTTATGCAATTAAAGAGATTTATTATTTTTATAAACAAAATTTTTAATAGTTTTTAAATAATTTTCCAAAAGCAAATCTTTGTTAATTCATGTATATTGTGAAGCCCTGTCTCTGAAGCACCTAGATGTGAGGGGGGAAAGAGAAGAAACACTCGACATGATGCAAATCTATCTATTTTTTTCCCAACACTAAGAACAGACAAATTTCAACTAATAAAAATAAAGAAATGTCTCCAAAATCGTGAAAGTGGAACAACGACAGTAATACGTAACTGATTGGTCGACTAACAAACTGGATCCTTCTTTTAATTCAGAATCTAACTTTTTATCTATTACTAATCTTAGTTTCAATTTTAGTGACAACCCTTTTTAAGGGTTTCCTTATATTAATAATCAAAGCTCATAATTCAAATATTATACCTTTAATTCAATCTTCACCTGTCTAGAGTATATCTCTACCCTTTCTCCTTCTAAAATAGAAAACCTCCTATTTATAGTAAGTTAATTTGCATATCACGATTCTCTTCTTACAAAGGGCTGGTTTGTGAATAACGCAATTGATAATTTCCCAAGAGGATTAGTTATAAGGGCGCGTATAGACCCGTCACACAACATAGATTTAGAAAAGTATTAAATGGAAACTGTATGAAAAATTTAAAATGATATTCTTGAAACGTTTCAGTAAATATAATGAATAATGTTATAAATTGTATTCAAAAGGGTGTATACAGTTCACTAATCGGGAAACGAGTATACTTTTAGTTTTGATAGTAAAATAATATAAACATATAATGTAGAATAAGAATATATAAATAAATAATACAAGCACATAAACATGTTAAATTTTTTAAATAACAATAAAACAAATTATAAAAAAAATATAACACATAAACTTTCGTCATATACTGTTGTATTATATAATATTTATAGGAAAAAGAAGTTAAATATCAGTTTTATAAAATACCATACAATAACTTTGAATTTTTCTATATTTTAAGCAATTTTTTTTTCTTATCTGTAGTTCGCATTAAATAACTCTTTGCGATTAAATTATCAAAATTGCATTTTAATATTTGAAAATCGTTATAATATTTCACTAATACGTCGGACGTATTTGATTGATACCACAGCTCATTTTAGTAATTTATAAAACTTCATTTGTTGCTTACAGTATTTTTTTAAAAAAAAATTTAATTAAAATAATAAAATATTAAAAATGGATCCCCGTTGAATCGTATGTGTAATAAGATATATAAAATAATAATTAATTATAGTTTAAAAAATAGAAAACACGCTTTATGGTTCATTGAACTAAATTTGCAAAAAATAATTCTTAATATAAGAATAAAATTATTAACGAGAAGTTAATGTCATTGGGGTAAAAGAGTGGGGTTTGCTCGATATCAATTGTTATAATCTCTTACTAGTTCTATTCCGAAATGCTGAGTTATTGTAAAATGTAGTACACAGCCTCCCACGCTTTTACTACAATGACATTAATTTTCTTGTTAATCATTTTATTCTTATATTAAGCATTTTTTTTTACTTTTAGTTCGATGAACCATAAAACTGTTTTTATTTTTTTTAAACTATAATTTTTTTTTTCATTTTTTAGTTCGATCTACAAAGAAAAGCATGCTTTTTTAATTTTTTAAACTACCCTTTATTGATTAAAGCAGTGGTTCTCAAACTTTCACTACTGGCGACCCAATTTTCAATAACAATTTTATCGCCCCAAAAATAATAATGTATTGAATGCAATAATAACGCACTTTGGCCTAAAGCTACAATACGATCATAATTAAAACATTACCAAATTAACAAAATAAGTATTAAAATTTGTATATGTTACTTTTTAAGTAAAAATATATTTTATTTTTTTTTTTTAGTTCGTTAAATATAAAAGCGTGTTTTTTTGTTTGTTTTAAAAATATAATTTTTATTTTATAATTATTTTCATATAACGATAAAAATCACAATTGCAGTGAATAATTTAATTAAAGAAAATACTTCCACTTTCAAAGGGCTTTTCAATTTTTCTTTGATAATTTGAGGAAAAAATCCCAAAAAAACTAAAGAAAATGTTCCAAAATGTGCGTGCCCTTAATAAGGACATAAATCACAGACACATTTCCTACAATACAGGAACATTATTTTCCAACAAAACTTTCACATATTGTTCACGTTATTGTAATTTTGCAGTCGTTTGATGATCTTCAATATCATTTTGAACTTTGCTTCCTTTTTCTTTTGACAAGGCAAAGTGCTACTTATGGCTTCTAGTTTTCTTCATAGAGATCTTTAGGCAGCGCCCCGGGTTTTAGAAACACTGGATTAAAGAATTAATCTTAAATGTGTTATTTTTAGAATCTGGAATACCTATTGGCATCCTATCAGTGCGTCGATACGGCTGGTTTGCAAAATGTAGGGATCAAACCAAGGAAATCTAGAAGAACTAAGTTTTGAATATTTCATGTGAAAAAAGGTGTTAAGTCAATTATTTTCACTAAAAGAGCTCAATATTCTCTCTAAAACCTACTTTTAATCCCGGCCTCCCGAATTAATTCTCACTTTTTGGTAAAATGAAGTAATGAATGTTTCATTCCATATCCGACGAAATTTAGAAAAACAAACTTTTATGTATGTTTAACAGTTAGGAAACATAAATGTTTTTTTTTTCCTATACAGTCTTTTTATTTTCAGAAAAACTAGACCATTGTTTATATTATGGTATGAAATTTGGAACACATTTTTTCGTTTTTAGGGTTGTAACTCAATCTTAGTTGCTAACTCTGGAAATGATATCTAAAATTTGTAAATATGGAAAATGATATATGGAATTAATCGCCAAATCTGGAAATCGCTATTCTTGATGATCCTGATTAGGGGAATGGAACAAAATTATGAAGTTATTGTATTGTAATCGATCCTTGACAAAATGTGCAAAATTTCGAATTAATCTGACCTTTTAAAGGGGTAAAGATCGAGTTCATCCGTTACATACAAGTGAAGCTTATAAACGCTTGTTAAAAACGCACAACCCAAACACGCAAAAACACAAACAAAAAAAAATAATGCAATTTACCAGGATCAAGAAGGCAAAAAAGTTAAAATAATACAAAAAAATGTTAAATTACATAGAAATAAACAGAAACGAAAATACATCTTTACAATTATATCAAAAACCCTTGAAAAGAATTCTTCAAATTACATCCATAGATTGAATAATTCAGTTCGACAATTATTGAGAATTTCCTAAAAATATTCATAGCATAATATTCGGTGTATTAATATCATAATATTTGGTATATAATTAGTGATTACCTCTGGGGTTTTATTTAAAAGGGAAATAAAACTCGATACTTTGGACTAGCTCATTTTTTAATTTTAATTCTAATTACAATAATACCCCAACTTACTCAGAAAACCGAGTTTTCGCAATCTTCAAATCTCGTCAATTGTCTTTTGTTTGAGCGCTTATACAACTCGGTTACTCATCCCCGTTACCTCCCTACTGCCATTCTAGAACTGCTGGATACCCACAACCAAGAGCTGACAATTGATGAGCTCATAGAAATGATATGTAATAGCAATACATCGAAGAACTTTAGTTCAATTCCTTCCAGAAGATAAAATGATGGTTGGGTTTTACAAAGTTTAATTGTAAAAGGGTTACAAATTTCAGAAAATATAGACTCCAACGAAGTACGTATTTTTCAACAAAGCAAGGAATAGAAAAAAAAAATTATTAGCATGCTACGAAGAAATTTTGCGGGAATAAAAAACTGGTTTTTTTTTTAGTTAGCAGGCTGTTTTATTGGACTATGAAACCTACATCAAAATAACTTCGGTTTGCCATTTTGTGTTGGTGTTATTTGAGATTTTATTTAACACATTTTTTTAAAAATTATTAATATCTTTCTTCTCCGGCTCTAGCTAAAATTAATTTATATGTAAAATTATACCCCGATTTACGCGGTAATTACTCTGTCCCACCTATCGCGTAAATTCGGAGTATTTATGTATTTGAGTGGCAGCGTAGCCTAATGGCCAAGGTAACGGAATAGTGGCCGGCGTGTTATGAGTTCGAGCCAAGGACCGCTGAAGACCAGCCGTGCAGAGAGGGCCGATGCACGTTAAATTTGTCGAGGCTAAAAGGTCCTCTCGGTGTGGAGCTAGGAGGGGTGCCAGCTCAGGTGCCAGTTCAAAATTACCTCGAGTAGCTGAATTGGGACGTTAATGTTCACTCACTCACTCATTAATGCATTCGAATGTAATAAAGCAAATCCAAAAAATAATGATGTGAAAAATCTCTTTTTTTGAAAATATTCTTATATAGTCACTCAAGTATTTATATTATCTCAAGAATACATTTATTCTGATAACTTAAATATTCAATCCAAACATTTTATGTGATACTTCGTGTGTTACTCTTCATCACTATTCATTACATAAACGTTTTGTTTTTATTTAAACAAAAAACATCTTTTGTTTCAATAGTAAAGCGACAACCTGCTATATTTTTTTTTCTGCATGTAGAAGTGTGGCAAGTACTATAACGTACTCTTAAGGTGTCCAAACACGTTAGGAGTACTTTTTAAAGATAGCATATTTAAACATTATAAATGCTTTTTTAGGACTCAATACCCCAATAAATACTAATATTTTTCCCTTTTATATAATATAAAATATAATAATAGTATATATATATATAATAATATAATATACAATATAATATTATTTTAATAATATATTATATAATTATCAAATTTTACAAAAATCACTATTATGAATTGAAGTTAAAATTAAAGAATAAAAAGAAAAAAAAAAAGGAAAAATTAGGAAAAAAAAAATAAAATATACATATGACAGAATCACAATATTAAGTGACAAAATAGAAAGCGATATTCCTTGCAATTTTCCATTTTCCTTTCTGTATATTGTGTTGGACGACTTTTTTTGTTTGTTACTATTTATTCATTAATTAAATTTAATTATTCTAATAAAATAGTTCACACAGTAAAAAAGAAATCGCATTATCAGAAATTAGGCTATCCCAGGTGGAATTCAAACCCATGACCTTTGAATTAGAAGTCCAACGCGCTATCCATTGCGCTACAGGGACACAACAAACGGATTTCCTTTCTATATTTTATGTTAGACTATTATTTTTGTTTGTTACTATTTATTCATTTTTTTAATTTAAATAATGAATTAATATTTGAAAAAAACTGCATTAACATTAAGTGCCAACTATTACAAGTTTTAAAAAATGTATTTGAACTTGAATGGATGAATAGAAAATATTTTATTAGCGATCGACAATTTGAACAAGATATATATATATATATAGGCAGAGAGTGAACTATAATGGCATAGGAATTTAAAAACCTCTGTTTGTTAGGGTCGTAAGCTCACTTTGTTTTGTTTTTTTTCACAAGAAAATAGAAATTCATCACCAAAAAAGTTTGTTAAGCCAATACATAGTTAAATTTTTCCATAAATACAGCAATAGTTTTATTTTATTTTTCTCCTTGACTATCCTACCTCTCAGAAACTTACCTTCTTTAAATAGATATTAGATTTACGATCCTAAAATACTGGAGTGAGTTTTCCTGTCTTTCATGCAGGTAACTATTTTCAGTAAACATGGGAGCACTCCCGAGATTTTTCCTAATTTAGTCCCCTATGTTCCTTCACATCTTTCCCCTTAAGATTAGTTCGGAGATGTACATTTTACAAATATTTATTTTGTAGACTTAGTTATATATATATATATATACAAATACATAAACGGAGGTTTGACGTAGCATGACCAAGTGGAACTTCCACAATCAATTAATTTCATGTCCCTTTCTCGCACTTACAAAATTTAGTTTGAATTAGCGGCTAATTGAGGCAGCTTGAATGAATAGGGCCACTGCTCCAATAAAATCCACCATTTATCTATGTAAAGGCGATTACATGAAGGGGGTAGAAATTTCCTCTTAACAAATAATGAATCTATATTTATATGCAATGAAAAGGAGGCATTTATGAAAGGAGCCCACAACCGCCCGGCTGACATTATGACTAATTTACATAGCCAATGAAGCGTTAATTCTTTAAGCAGAGTAGATGCCTTTTAAAGACATAATAACGAGGATACCAACATTCAGAATAAGACAAACGAGGGGTTAATTGTCCGTGGAAAGGTTAAGTTAAGGGGCGCTCAAGGAAACCCCGATTCCTGCTCTTCGCACACAGTCTGATTTCCATCCTTCTATTCATTGAAATCTCCGAATACTGTCCTCGCTCCTTTGTAAATGGAAGCGGCGTAACTTGATTATTGGATTCGAAAACTTGTCGGTGCTTGATAATTAGGGTAAACACCTTGGAAAAATAGGGTGATAACTAAATGCTTACGGTTCTAGCAACAAGGATTAAAATATATATAGCTCGTGTTCAGGAAAAAATAAATACAACTAATACACGTATTATATATGTTGACTAAATAGAAATTAAATAAAATAAAGTAATATATAGAATAGAATATTGAAAATTAAAACTAATATTAGGTAAATTGGGACTAAACGAAAATTAAACTTACAGCATTAAATTAGGAAAAACTGAAGATGTTTTAATAAATAGGATGAGTAACAAGATAAGGTAAAGAAGTGCATGTATTTATTTGCCAACTATAAAATAACTAGCTAAATCTACCATTGTACCAAGGAAGGAAAAAATCGTGTTTCCAGAACTATCATGCTGCTTGAAGCGTGGTGGTACAAAATAAGTACCAGTTTTTGTTCAATAATTATAGTTTTGTGAGGTCTATTTAAAATTTGTAATTATTTCCCTCTAGAGTGCATTATTTTTGTCACAAATTCAGCGCATGAAAGAGTAAAAGGGCATCTCAACACGGCGGATCTTCACAGCACAAACCCATCGATAAAAACAATACCAGCCAGGAGTTCATACCGTCCGGTTGCCACGGTCACTAAGCATTTCAAATCAAAATCACGATAAATCAGATATACTCCTTCCTCACACATTTTTGGTCTTGGATTGAATAATACTTCTATGATTTTTCTTTTTAATAATTTTGAAACATGAATGATTACAGAGAAAGATTAAAGTTAAATCTCATAAAGTAAATAAAATCAAACCAATTGGATATATTAAATCGCGCTTTTACTTATATTATGGTTACTACTTATTTAACGAATAATATTTCATTAGTTTTTCTCTTAGTTTGTTCAGCAGCAAATTATTCTTGGAAATTAATAAACTAACTTAAATTTACTAAAAGCCTTTTTTCATGGATTTGATTCCTTATTAACGTCATACTCTAATGCAAAGTAAGGGTTAATGGTGGCGGACATCTTAATTTTGAACCTCAGTCAGGTGACCAGGTCGACACCTGAGCTGGCACCCTCTCTCAAAACCTAGACGTCACACCTCCTTGAGGACTGTCTCTACAGATTTGACCAGTACCAGCCTCTCTACACGGCGTATCTTCAGGGACTCAAGATTTCGAAGCCACGACTTTCCAATGCCAGACACGGATTCTTGACCATGACTACTCGGCTATTGTGACCGTGGAAAACCAAGAGAATCAATTGAAAACAATTTAAGTAGAATAATATTTTTCTTTTCAATGGCTCTACAGCCCTGGGTGGGCGCTGGCCTTCTCCAGAAGACTTCTGCAGGCATCCATACAGAATAAAATTCTATTGTCTATTTATTCGTTTATGAGCCAGCAAATGATTATTTAATTGCTTAAAACTTCTAAAAAAATACAATATCCGACAAGAAGTGAGAATTCATTAACTAAAAGTTATATAAAATTGATTGAAAATACTGAATGTTAATTAAAAGAAACTGTGTATCTGATAGAAAAGGCTGTTAAATGATGTTTTGTGTTTATCTTACAAAAAAAATTGAGTAGTTCAAACTGACTCAAGTTATGTATTCATTGCTCTTTTAAGATTCCATTGTGAAATAAAACTTTTGTTTTTCAGTATAATTTACTAACTTCATTATTTGCATCCTTCCTACAAAGTAAAAAAAAAGAGTGATAATTGATAAATACGCAGCTTAAATATACAACTGCAATCATAAACATTTCCCTTCTCGTGTGTCAAAAAAAGAGGAAATAAAGATATAAGTACATTTGTGTGAGACCAGAATATAACTTCACCCAATTACTTGAAGATAATTAAAAATAAGTACATACAACTTTCTTTAATGTCCCGAATTCTGCAAATATCATTACAAAAGTCACCAAAGTTAAATCTTGGGTGTCAACCATCTCCCTCCCTTGGTCGCGGTAGCCGAATGGCCATGGTCATGAACTCATGGCAATGTGGTCGAGTTTATGGCTCGAATACCAATGCATCTCAAGATAGTAGAAAGAAGTTAAATCTCGGTCGAACTCGCGTTTGCGCGATGTCGAAGTTTGGAATACGGAATACCAGCTGAGGTATCGCTCTCCTCTCCTGTACCAGGTTCACAATTACGAAATTCGTCACAATAGCCCTCTTGTTGCTTTACGACAGGGGGGCGAACCTTAATGGATCAACGTGCCATTTTTTCTAATGCAGTGTTTTTAATGAGGTATAAACGTGCCGTCAAATAATTATGACTTGTGATTATTGGGAAATAACTAAACTAAATACTAAACACACAAAATTCTATTTATTATGAATGAGTGAGTGAATATTAACGTCGCACTGTTCAGCTACACGAGGGCCTTTGGCGACGGACCACTTAATTTTGAACCATGGTCAAGTGACGTGGACGACACCTGAGCTGGCACCTCCCTCTCCTAACTACCACACCACACCAACGGGAGGACGTTTCAGCTCTCGACAGATTTAGCGTGCATTGCTGCCCTACACGGTGGGTCTTTAGTGGTACTGGGCTTGAACTCGTGACAAAGTCAGCCACGATCCGATACCTATACCACTCGGCTACCGCGGCCGACTATTTATTATGAAAAAATACCTTTTTGCCGTATAGTTATAAATGTTTTAGTTATACGTGTAATTCTAATTAAAGAGAGAGAGAGAGTAACATTAGTGTGACTTCTGCTGTTCCGGATTCGATGACAAATAACTTATATTAGGATTGTTACTTTTTGTAGAATACATGCTGAATTGGAGTCACCTGCCAAACGGTTTCTAAGCAATTCATTATTTTTGCTGTGCTTCACTTTTTTTTTACAAGAGGATTTGTGATTTTTGTTTCAAAATACTGTTTTACAGACGATATTCTGCACACAACTATTTCACAACGTAAAACACACACCGCTCTTTGTTGCCTTTACTAATAATGCCATGTTTCTCGGTCCACCAAATTTAAACTTCTCTATTGCTTTTACTATCTTGCACTTAATGATTTTTGCTGAACTAGCCATGTTAAATAACAGTTTAAAATCGTAAATATAACACAGATTAACTTTACAATGCAGTTGTGTCAATGAAATTGGCTATGCTATGCGTAGACAAACTTTACATCATAAGCAATTGTTGTCTACGACGTAACTAAGGCAAGACAATAACAAACGAGTGTGCTCCCCGCCACCCCTCGACCGATCACTCACGTTTGTTTGAAATACTTCATAGTGAACTTTGAAATTTTGAAATAAATTAATCAAATAACCCAATTTCTCACTGGTCATGGTAATTTCAAAAGCTACTTGAACAAATTTAATTTAGTTCCTTCATCTTCCTGTGACTGTAATATTGGTGGCGAGGAAAATGTAGAACATGCAATCCTTCTGTGTTCCAAGTATGTCCAGAGAAAGAAAGATTATTGGCTTTCAAGAGACTTAACATTAATTGGCCACCGAATTTTCACCAACTTCTTTCCACCAGAAGTGCTTTTAAAAATTTCTGTGAATTTGTTGTAAATATTTGTAATTCTTCTTAACATCAAATTTGTTTTATTTTTTATTTCCCTTGAATGTGTGTTTAATACTTACTTCTGTAAGCCCCGTGTGATACTTTGTGGTGCACGGGGATTTTATAATTGTTTTCAATAAAAAACCATTTTGATTACCGGCGTGTCAAAAATATTGTGTCACGTGCCATCAATGGCACGCATGCCACTGGTTCGCCATCCCTGCTTTAGGATATAACATAAATGAAAATGAAATCAAATCTTTCTCATTTGCGTCAGAGCAAGGGAAATAAATGCTCTTAATAACATTTTTTTATAATTTATTTATTATATTCCTGTTTTTATTGCTTTCCAAGATCTTTGGTTCTCTCCTCTAAATTACTTTATATTTGTAAATTTTTTAAATATTTTTTAAAGAGTTTTTTTTTTATTTCACTTAAAAAGTTCGAAAAATTATTCTTCATCACAAATTAAGGAAAATATACAATAGAAAAATTCCAAGAACTGCTTATCAAGACAATTGTTAATAAATATTTAACCTAACCCAAGTAAAATGAAGCGTATTCCACAACAAGGATAAAAGATTTGGCAGGAAGATTCTGACTCGCTAATTCTAAAAGCGAAATTCCTGACGTCATTCAGAACATGCGCAGTAAGTGTTGATCGTGTTGACAGATCGCTTCCGAAGAGCAATGATATCAGTAGGCAATATCCATCCTTAAATGATAGGTTCTCAGAGCAGAAAGGGCGAATATCGAATTAATCTTTCTCGATGCCCGTTTAAATATTTAAATTTATCAAGTGAATTTTGAGGATTTATATTTTTCTGCATGTAGTTATTTGAGGTTTGTGAGATTTATATTGGTTAATTTTTAAGATTAATTCTGATTTGGAAAACATTTTTGAGTAAAATATACAATACACTTATATATGTGACTTGCTTTCAGCACTTTTTGATAAACGTGTGAAAAGCATCAAAGTATAACAATCAGTTTATATTAATTAGATTATTTCAATTAATTCTTTTTATGACTATTTTTCAATAGAAAATTTAAGGCAATCGAATTGTTTTCGGTATCTTTAAGCCTTAATGGAATGAAGATATTAAAAGTAAAGAAAGTAATCATTTTCTCCAAAATATTTTCTGGGGAAAAATATCATTAAAATATCTTACATAATTTATTTATGAATATTATTTAAAATTCCTCATTTTGAACATTTTCTTTTCGTTTCAGGTATTTATATATGTGTATGTATATTAAGAAATTCTATTTTTAATTTATATAATCTCATTTTAAATCATGTTTCTTCACAAAAATGAGAACAATTCGAAGGTAAACCCAACGTTTTATTCAAGGTCATCTAGTTGCCCAAATATATATCATTATGTCCCTTCTGTTAAGGAGGAAGCCCCAAAATCGGTTTTCTCAAAAAGCTTAGAATGCTTGAAAATTGAAATGTTACACTTTTCACGGGATTACGAAGAACACTCAAGCGAAGACGACGACAGCTATTTAAGCAGTGCTGCTTCTTCTTCCGATTATGAGGGGTCTAACAGTAAAATTATGGATGCAAATTACAAAGAAGAAACACCTTTCGAGGAAAAAATATTGGTAACTGAAAACAAGAATCTACAATCTGCTTGTCACTTGCCGTCTTCTTCAGAAAAAGGAGTTCTGTTGCGATTACATCATTAAAAAACAACTCTTTGAATGTGTGCATAAGACTCCAGAAAAAAGAATGCCCAAGAAGATGCTTCTTCATCAGACAGTGGGTTGAACAAGAACCAACAAGTGATTGAACTTTCTGAAACGCTCAGCCGTTCTTTACGGATTAAACCTCCTTTTTCGAAGCAAAGTGTTTTTAAGCACTGTTCTTCTGCACCTAAGGGGTCCGTCACTGAACCTTCTACTTTAAAAAAGGAAGGACCGAGAAGTGAAGGGCTTCCTCCGATTCAAACTAAAATGCAGAATGAATCTCTATATCCTATACAGGATGAACAAGTGTTGGAACCTATTTTTCTCCCTCAGCAAACATCCTTTCTGAGATGGAAACCTGGAAGGTCATCTCCATTACTGACCGGTACACGAGTACGGGATTCCCAGAACCTAGAGGACAAAGCAGTTCCCGTGGCTCTAGGTCTTACACCACAGCATCGTCTGGTCGTGGTGACGTAGAGCGCGCCTTGGAAAACATTCACAATGAATATGAGTTGTCGTTTCAAGAAAGACGACGGAGATGTCAAACGAGACATCCTAGAGTCCGAATGACATTTGCACACGAACCCCGAATTGGTTGGAGGAAAAGATTTCGACTTTTTGTTCGCGATATTCGAAGGGGGTGCAAAATTTTTTCAACCGTAGAAGTACTTAAACATGTTGATTACTGTATATAAATAACTTTACTCAATTCTTTTAATGCTGTAGCTAAAAGATCTCTTTCATTGTTAATTATAAACCGTGTAAAAGCTGTTTAAATGAATATATTACTTTAGATGTTTTCTATATAAATGCTTACGAATTAGGTTTTAATTTTCATATGCAAATTAATATATTACTGTGTATAAATCAAGATCCAATGTAAAATGCTAAGCTATGTGATTTGTTAATGTAAATCTTTAAGCAAGTAGCTTTTTTGTGGTTTTAAAGAATGAATTGTTTTTGTGAATTATATATTTAAGAATGTCTTGAGAAGATTGACATTTTATAAATCCACAGCTGAATTTAGAAAATGGTATTTAATGTTGCTATAAGGCCTTCAGCTGCATGTTTATACAGAACGACTTGTTGATTCAAAAATGTTGAGATTAATTGTTATGAAATTAAAGAGTATATTGATAGTGTGAGATATTTAAGAATGTTTATGATATAAGAATTTTATAAGTTGTTACTAATAAAGTATAAAAGTATATTTAGCATAAAATTAAAAAATAATAAGCACAGAATTTTTTTAAATTCTGCTGAATGTAAAATAATTGTAAAATAGAAAGGACAATATTTAAGAAATTTAGAAGAGAATATTTAGTGGTATAAAACCTAACCTTTTTGTGATTATACAAAACAGAAATATGAAGAACTTTTGTACGTACAGTTTTCCGTTCATTATAAATTGTCTTAGAATTCTAAGAAGTTATTTTTTGCTTCATTAAGAAGACGACAGAATTCCATCAAATGTATATTTTATGAGTTTTTAAATCGCAAACTCCTTTAAAACTCATAAAATTGCTCAAGTGTTGCGTAAAATTTATAAATATATATTATTGTTTCTCAATTTATTTTAACCTTCCTAACGATTTTAAATTGATTAAATATAAATCTATGAATTATTTACTATAAAATAATTATTTATTCTAATAAAAAGCTTTCTGAAATGTGAAATATTTCAAAAATGTTTCAATCAAAATTTGCATGAACTAAACATAGAAAATGTATGCATAGCAAAAAAAATTTTTTAATGAATATTAAGAACATGTTTGAAGCAGAAAAGTATCTATAGAAGATATAAGTGAAAAAAATAATATTTAAAAAATAGTTTCTGTGTACTAGAAAATTAAAAGTAATCATAAAAAAAATCAAAGCATGAATTCCAAAGAAAAAAATGTTTTTACGCGTATAATGAAATACTATGAATATATTTGAGTTGTTTCAGCAGGTAAACGCATACATTACTTCTTATAGGAATGTTTAAATAAAGGTTATCCAAATCAAGCATTTCTTCTCTATATTTTTTATTTAAATTACTTTTAAATAATAACAAAAGGAAAAACATTCTTCAAATTCAATAAACAAATTAGATTGAAATATGTGACAGGTTTTTGAAAATAATATTCTGAAATTTTATTTGAAATATGGATGATCTTGATTGTATAACAAATATTTTTACTATTTACTATTTGTTTCAATAACATCCAAAACTGTTATTTTAAGACTACACAGTACTTTTTTAAAAAAAAAATTTTGGAGACAGTAACAGTAAAAATAATTTATGTTTTATATTCAAATTATATTATTAAGTTGATTCTGAAAGTAAAAAGTCGTTTTGACTAGCCATTGTATTACAATTTTAAAAAATTCAGAATTTTTGAAATTTTTTCTAATTTTTATAAAATATTCAATTTTTTTTTTTTAATAATTTTAAGTTATTTATGTTTCTTAGATTATTGCAAATAAAAGTTAGAAAGGATTTGAAAATTTATTCCCTTGTTAATTTTAATAATTATTTTTCAAAAAAAAATCTGGAAAAAACACGAAATTTTTTAAATAGTAACTTTAACATTTTTCAAAAAAAATAACTGGAGATCTCAGCCCTAAATCCATACTAACTTTTATAGAAGATATGTGTTTGGTAGTAGATACAAAAATTTCAAAGCTCTATGATTAACGGAAAAAAAGCCTTAGGGATTAGAAAACACTTATATCTTCCAAATTAAAAATCTGAGAAAAATGCATTTAAAGTTTGTTACGGCATAAAACAAAAACTTATAATGCCTATAAAACTCTTATTTTTAATATGCTATTTTACAATGTATGTTCTACATTAAAATGATATTTTAATTAAATATGACTGAAAATAGTTTTTTTTAATTCAAAATATAATTTTGTATAATGTTGATAGCATTTGCTACTATGACAGTTTATTCAGCTTAATCTTAAGGTATCCGCTTACGTTCGGAACCGTGATTTTGCAAAAGCATATAAATGGATAATATTTATAATATTTAGCGTCAATTGGATTAGAAAATGTATATAAAATTGTTTTAAGAATATTATTGCAATAAAAAAATATTTAAGTACAATATTTTGACAAAAAAGGAACATATATAATGACCAATTTTCAAAATATTCCCCTTTTGTGAAAAATGCTTCTATTATAATAATATTTTGCCTGTATATAGCTCAGACCTCTCTACAAAGGCTCAACTAGAATTTTTGAAATATATAACTTAGAAGTGGGTTTATCCATATTTTATGACAACAGAGGGAGCAATTTTAAGAAAAAAACGCCGATAATTATTTCAATTGGTGGTAACTCTGAAAATAATGTGAATTTTCCAAAACCCTAGTTCAGACTCTCTGGAGAAGTCTTTACTTTATACAAGCGCGAAATATTATTATTTTAGAAGCATTTTTTATAAAAGTAGAACATTTTGAAAAAGGTTATTCTAATTTAATTTTTTACCAAAATAGTGTATTTAAATATTTTGTGTTTTTGTCAAAATGTGTCCTTAAAACAGTTTTATACATGTATTCTAATCTAAATGACACTAAATATCATGAAAATTATCCATTTATGTGGTTTTTTAAAATAACGGTTCCGAACATTGTCGATTACCTTAACCTAATATTTTCACAAAAGTTTTGAAACACAAAACAAAAATTATACTAATTTAAGCTAAAAATTGCCAGGTTTGTTCATAAAATTTAATTTTTTTCAGTTTTAAATAGGACAATTTAGGAAGTTTTAGCTCTTGTTGTGTACGACTTTAAAATACTAAAATATAGTACTACAATCTGTGTAGTATAATTTAGTTTGGTAAATCAAGGAAATATTCAGTTTTATCTCCAATACTTGAATTCACAGAATACTTGTATTTGGAAGTCTAATTGCAGTATCAGCTGAGGACTGATTTTTAGATACATCACTTTAAGTAATAATCTATCTTTTCGAAATAGTGTTACAGCAACCTGAGAATGTTTTGACCATGACATTTTCTCAACGGGAAAAAATTAATGATAAAGAAAGAAGTTATATAAACTATTTTTAAAACAAAAATTGGCTTTGAAATCAATCTTAATTAATTATGAGAACTATAAGAAACTCAAAACATAATCAAGCGGAAAGGGTTTTAGTAATGAAAGGTGAAATTAATAAATATTTCAGACTAAAAGAATTGATTGTGCCGAAAAATATTTTTAATTAATTCAATTTAAGAGTAGAAAATGCTTTAAAATGAAACCGAAACCAAAACCATAGCTCAGAAAACTTCAAATATCTTAAAAACTAATTTGTTAACAGATCTGAAATTTAGTGATAAGCTTCTCAACAAAGGCCACAAGAAAATGCAAGAAAAAATCGGTAAAATGTAATTTGTAGGGTACTGTGTGTGTAGCCTTAAAATAAATATGCATTAAATTAGAAGCTTTCAATTTCAGTTTCTGAAACTGATCTTTAATTTTTCATTTACATTTATATATATGTGTGTCAATATTATTTTCACATGCAGAACGCATTCTTGAATTCATTCACATTTCTATGTATTAGATTACATGCATTGTAAATAGTTCATAACTGGATCTATCTGACATACAAACTATTGTATATTGTAGATATTGTATGTATAAGTTCAATTGATGATATGTGAATTGTATATATATATAGACTTTACATAGAATTGAGTATAAGCCTAACAGATTAATTGTTTTCTACTAATTAAATATTCACTTTTTTGCCAAACCTCAAAAATCCCAAAATTCACTTCTAAGTTTGAAGCTGAAATATTTGTAAAAATATAATTTTGTGGCCGGTAAAGAATATTTAATCTGTAAATTTCTGTAAATATCTGATGTTTTCATTTATATAATGATGAAAAATCAGTTCTACATTAAAGTTCTCTGGGTAAGTATATTTCTATGAATTTTGTACTGTTATGTGTAAATTTCTTAATGCATGTGCATAATAAAATTATTTCCTAAATTTTTTTTTTTACTACATAATCTTTTTTGAATAGTGAAATACTGAATGGATATGAATCCTTTTGAAATAATAAAAATTTTTAATATTTTTTAATTTTTTTTTATTTTTTAAATATTTTTTCAATGTATTTCTATTTAAAGCATATTTTATGTATTATTATGTGTGTATTCTATATAAAGCCATTTTAAGCATATTTTCAATTCCTTACGATTGAAATTTAACTGATAAACTAAATACTTTATTAATGCATTGGTAGTCTTCAAGTATAAATAGACAAATCTTTGCAACTCGTTGAGATTTCATATATATTAACAAGAAAACTAGATCAATGAGTACTGTTTAAGTTTGAAAATACTTTATATACTAAACTGGGGATCTTTAAACACTTGTGTATAAAGTAAATACTGAAATTTTACAACTTTTTTTATTACGCGATATTTTTTAAATAGGCTGGCTCACAAAATATTTATCTGATTTGATATTTTGCTTACCTCAAAACTGAAAACAGAGAGAATATACATTAAATAAATTAAAACTTCGTACCAATTTTTTTAAAGTATGTAAACTTTGTGATTTATACTAAATCGTAAAAAAGAAACAAAAACTGAATCCTTTCACAAGCTAATATAAAGAGGAAAACATCTTTTTCAAAAACATTTGTACAAGTACCAATTTTAGATCAATCAAGCGAACAGTATTCTTTGATAGCCTCAATATATTCTTCGTATTTTTTTAAAGATAATTTTATTCTGCTCTACCATTTCTTTTTCTACAGTATGCCTACATCCCTGTCCCGAAAATGTTAATGTCCATATACAAAGAGCCTAGTGGAATTGCTTTTCTGGTTTGGAATACATCTGTGTTCTTAGAAGCAGTCCATGGGAGATATTGATGTTGTAAATTGTACTATTTTCCACAGAAAGGTAATAGCTGACCACCAATTTAGCGAATTTAAAATGTGTGTGTGATTTAGACATAGGGTAATATTTCCTTTCATATTTGCCACTTCTTGGTCTTGTCCCTTTGAATCAAATTGTTAGATTATTATATTATCCTGTCTCATAAAACTTATTTTTGAATCTGTGAAACCATTTGGTTCAATGAAAAAGTTATTTTGATTTTTGCTTCATCTTTTCCGTGACTTCCTTCTTAAGAACTCGGGTATAGGATTGATTAGAAAGTTAATTTTCATAAAGTTTAAAATAAATTCCAATGAATTTAAAATATTAAATCCCGTTGCTTTTTTTTAAGATTATAGCAAAAAACTATTTGTTTACCGAACAATATTTAATTAACCTTTATAGCTTGTTAAAAAAACTAATTTAGAATTTAATTTATTGAAAACCATTTTTTTTTCGTTATCATTTTGATTTGATATTTTGATTAACGTCATATTCTAAAGCAACGCCAGGGTTATTGGTGTGAGTGAATATTAACGTCGCACTGTTCAGCTACACGAGGGCTTTTGTCGAACGACCATGGTCAAGTGACGTGGACGACACCAGAGCTGGCACCCCCTCTCCTAACTACCACACCAATGGGAGGACGTTTCAGCTCTCGACAGATTTAACGTGCATCGCTGCCTACACGGCGGGTCTTTAGAGGCACTGGGATCGAACTCGTGACGAAGCCAGCCACGATCCGATACCTAGACCACTCGACTACCACGGCCACGGGTTATTGATGCGACGGACTTTCTAATTATGAGCCTCAGTCGAGTGACGAGAATGACACATGGCTAGCATTTCACTCTGCATACTTCTACACTACGCCAATGGAAGGACTGAGCCACGGCTGATTTAACGTACCTAAGACTTCTTCACCTCGGGGGCTTTTAGAGGCACCGGAACTAAAACTCACGACTCACTGGACGCGTGTCCGTTGCCACTCGGCCACTCTTCATTATCACAGTGATTTTTATTCATTACTAATCTTTTTATAACAGCTTAACATTTTAAATTTCGTAAAATGTTACCTTGACCCCAGCATAGTTATAGAGGTTTTATGAACGGGTTTCCAAACTCGAATTGTGTGACTTAAACATTTAATAATATAATTTTCTCAATATATATATATACATAACTGCTTTCCATTTTAAAAATATCCAAAAACTCAAAATTGGCAACAATGTTGTTATATGAGTGATTAAATATTGTTGTAAAATGGAAACTGTGATTTGCTGATATTTTTTTAAAAAAATATTTGTATACCTCCAATCATACAATCTTTAAATTTGAAATTCCATGCAATTATATCCGAACTATTCAGAGTGGAGCTTACGATTAGAAATTGCAAGTTCTTAAAGAAAAACTGTATACAGATTGTTTTATAAATTTTGATATTACGAATTCACTTTCGAGGATCGTTCTTTATAAAATAACATTAGGAATCATCTGTAGAAAATAATCTAGTACATGGTTCCATGATGCCCCCTCTCCCAAATATCTTTAAAACCTGTCAACGGATTTGAATAAAATTTAAAATATGAGGTATTTGTGCCATACTCTATATTAGGGGTCTTCAATCCGCGTGACCCGCTGAAGGCATTTTAGTGTCCCCGCATTTGAATTTGATGCAATTTAAAAAAAAATGCCTTCTCAGTTTCTCGTCGTAAAAACACTTTTTCATTCTTGATATTTAAAACATTCCATTTGTATGTTTGGTATCCATTTGTGAAAAAAAATATTCTGAAGATGTTGTATGATGATGAAGAATTTGTACTGTACTGTAAATATTTTTAAAAACTTCCATTTAACTTTTTTGAAACGAACATATATGTATAAATCTGTAGCGGCATCTCTTCACTTGGAATCAATTATAGTCTTCCCTTTTTTTATATAAATTGACTTATTACATTGTATCACACTATATAATTCTTCAAAGAAAGCAATAATCTGATTCCACAATTATAAAATCCTTTTTTTTGAGGTAATGAAGTGTATGTATTAAAAGAGCTATTTAATCCATCAGTACTATAATTAACTTCACTATGTGTTATTATGAGTGATTTCAAAATTAGCTAGTCGCTATATATGAAATTTATTAGTATGGTCATTGTAAAGTTATGTATCGAGATAAAATGTGACTTAGAATGGAAAAGGATTTTAAACTCAGTCTTAAAATTCTTGATAAATTATATATATAGCGTGTATTTATTTAAAAAGAAATAAGTTTCTACAACTTTTGAAATCGAAAGATTCTCTATTTTCTGAACTCGGTGTTTTATGCCAACCCATTCAAATAATTACTTCAAGAGCAGTAGTAGTATTACCTTAACAAGACGATTTTGTGCATAGTTTGTACCATATATATATTTTAGGTTAGCTATAAAAAACTGTGTGTGGGTGCACATTCACTTTAAATTAGAGTAATATATTCAACAAGTAATATGAAAAATTTATTAAATCAATTCCTACTTAGGTCAAGAAAAAAAAGTTTTGTTTTAGTTACTTTTTATTATATAATTACAATTAATATAAATATGTACATATATTTTTCAATTCCTACTATTAGCTCACACTCTCTATATATTTATTTATTTATCTTGGTGGAATTTTCAGTTGTTAATAAAAATACATTTTAAAGCGCTTAATTGAGCCGAAAATTTATATACAAGATTATTTTGGATGACAAAACAGAAATTTAATTCTAATTAATAAAAATTAATTGATTAAAGCTAATTATTCAAAGAATTACAAATTCAGCCACGTTGGCATCATTTTTGGCGACTTAGCGACCCTTTTGCGCGACTTGTGTCAAAACTTTAAAAGATTTTTTTTTCTCACGTTTTAAAGCATTCAGTTGAACTGAAATTTTATATACACGATTGTTTTGGATAACAATACGATACTTTATTGATAATTAATAAAAATCAATTATCACTTAATACTGTGATTTTGTCATATGTATATACATATGTATATTAATTGTAGCGATTTAATAAAAAGTAGCTAAAATAAAAATTTTCTTTGTTGATCTAAGTAGGAATTGACTTAATTTTTTTTTATATTACTTGTTTATTATTCTAAAGTGGTATGCAAAACTCAATTATTAAGCATTTGTTAATTACATTGTGCAAAGACTGAGATTTCTCCTTTGTTTTATTGAAAAATATCAATATCATTTTTTTTTAATTCCAGGTATTTAAAACCATCCTCTAAATCTCCTGACAATGAAAGTAGAGATTCTTCAAGAACTACTGACAGTTAAAAAGACTCAAGTTTAATTATCCCAGATTCTTACCAAGGTGTCCAACAACCTTTAAATTAATATGTACTGAAAAGATTACAGATTTCATTTTGCATCAAGACATACCAGAGCGTTCAATTAAAAAATGTTTTAAAACTCATAAAAACTATTGAGTTAAAGAGAACGCGTTAGAAGAGAGCGGGATTTGTTTGCAAGAGTTTGCGATGACATGTTCTTCTGAAAGAACCCCTCAGTATTCGCTTTCTGGAATAGAAACAATTGGAAACCACAAACTTTCATGTGAAAAAAAGTGGTGATAGTTTTCTCTGCAAAATAACTTTCATACAGTGAAGACGGAAATTGTTTTGAATATAAAGAGTACTTAAGTGAAAAACACATTTATTTGTATATTTGTCATCAAATAATTTATTACGAGAGCCATCTGGAATGTAATTTAATGGAAAATCATTTTAAATGCATCACAAACTAATAAGAGAAAGATGTATTTGTCGGATTTTGATTCAAATGTATCATAGAAGAAATTTCTTACTGAGCGATTTAAAATGCTACAGCAAAAAGAAAATTGTTAACGCTTGATTTTTAGCAGATTTTCCTGTAAAATATGTTACTTATGTAGCGTTCCAAAGTGAGCAAATCTTTATCTTTGAATTTACTGTCTTTTGCCTAGCAAGGTTTACTTCTTACTATAAATAATAATTTGGTGTAAATTTCTCAGAAAGTAGGTAAATAATATGCTTTAGACATTTGATATGTAGATAAAAGTTATTCAATAGCTATATATAGAGACAGATAATTATAATGAATTAAATAAGTATCATGTTAAGAGTGTCTTTTTATAATTATGCAGACTATAGCATTAGAATCTGTAGAAGATTATTTGAAGGAGAAAGAATATATATATATATTCCCAGTTGCGTAATATAACTAAAGAAATATTAATCCTTTAGTTTGAAAAGGTCTTTACAGGAACTTAAGTATTATTGAACTAAGTGCATACATTCATTAATTTTACTATATAGCCTAGTTACATGAATAATTGAAATATATCACAATACAAGGTGTCCGGGCTTAAAGTATCCAGAAGTTATGGCTTATTATTACAGAACTACCCATCAGAATTTTAATAAACTGTTCATCCGTGGATTGGAAACCCCTCCGAGAATTTTTGGGTCTAGTCCGATCGACCGCACGTGAGTGCCTTATTCGACAATCGCAGATGATAAAATTGTTATACTGACTTCATTACTAATGATGCGGACGTCTCAGAAAAAGGTGCTGTGTGAACTTTGATTAATGAAATTTAAATCAGTCGCGCGTGTACAGCGACGTATTCGAACAGAATGGAATGTCGTTACTGGCTTGCCTAATAGACTTATCAGCACTCCTACAAAATGAATCCCGCACAAGATCAACAGTGTCTCCTATCACGAAAACTTAAGGATATTTGCCAGTTTGAGATACCAAAGTTCCTGTCTCCTTTAAAGCTTTTTCCCATTGGTGGATAGATTTTGATGTCAGAGAATCGACATACCATACGTTGCTGTACAAGCATGACTGATTGAAATTCCGTTAACCAAAGTATGCATGAACCTTTTGCTGTGACGTCCACATCTTTACTAATGAAGTCACAGTAACAATTTTATCGTCTACGATTGCCGAATTATGCACTCACATGCGGCCAATCGGACTAGACCCAAAAAATCTCGGAAGGTTTTCCAATCCACGGATGAACAGTTTATTACACATTCTGATGGGTAGTTCCATAATAATAAGCCATAACTTTTGGATACTTTAAGCCCAGAACCCTGTGTATAAGTATAAAAAAATGTAAAAAACAACTTAGAGTTTTTTACGAGAAAAATATTTATATTGTACAAATTTTATTTCTCTACAACTTCGAAATTTACGATTTTTAATTTCGATCTTTAGTATCGACAAAAGGAATATCATTACAACTGGAATAATTTTTTTTCGTGTAAGGAGTATAATTGCTTACAAAATTTTCGAAATATTTACAGTGTTAATTCAAATCTAAGCCACACTTTTCACCCAATGTTAATGCTGCTGAAAATCGGGTGCGGCTTAGAATCGGAGGCGGAAAAAAACATTGGATTGGGGGAATTGCACATGATACTTTTGATTAAAACAATTGCACGTTTATGCATGCATTTAAAAGTTTTTAATATTGGTAAAATAAATTAATTATTCAATATATATTAGTTCTCCTTTTAAATTTGGTAAATGTCAGATATCAATAAACCCTTTTTAAAAAATTTCTTATTCTCTTACAAAAACGTGTTGAGAAATTTGGGGTGCAACTTAGAATCGATGGTGGCTTAGATTCGAATATTTACGGTTCTAGAACCATTCCTGACTTATTGCAATGATCTAATAAAAAAATAAATTTATATGCATTAAATTTTTATATTTACTATATTTTTAGACATTATTTACTTTTAACGTTAAAAAATTTCATCTGATTTTCATATTCATTATTCTGTTTTTCATATCGATTTTTTTTTCATAAATATCTAGTAATAAAAATTCATCATTTAAAATTTCAGAGAAACATCTTTTAAAAAGAAAGAACGAATCTAAGGAACTTATTATCATTGATCATGTACAATTTTTTTAAGCTACATTTTCATAATTTTTATCTTTTTGGCCAAATTTGCATTTTTAAAATTTTAAATGTTTATATAGCTTTTTATAACCCTGACTTAAAGAGAACAGAATAAAAATTATTTAAGTGGGGGGGACGGAGATTAGATAGGTTTAGCAATTAGCACTTGAAAAAATTTTAACTAACTCAAACCTGTTTTTGTGTAGGGAGATATAGACTGCATGAAATAAAATACATGAAAAATATTATGAAACTTCTTGAGTGGCTATAAAATACCAGGTGGGCAAAAAGTCCGTATAAACTTTAAAAATTTATAAAACCCGGAAAATTAAACAAAATAAAAAATGGTCTGCACGAGTAGCATCGATAAATCACGGGATTTTTTTTAAGAAAAAAAATTCAAAAAACAGCTGATAGGTGGCGCTGGTACGAACGACTTGGTTGGAAATATGCAAATGAGACAGACGATTATAAATACAGATTACTCGGGACTCCCGTAATAGCCTACGCTTGTCCAGTGTGCAAATACGCTGCTAAAACTAATATTAATATTTCAGATTCTCTCCAGAATTCCTCAATCCGGATGATTGCAAAAGCCACCAGATACATGAGAAACGATGACATCCGGAAAGTCATTAAAATTAAAAGTTTTAAATCTCACATTTTCAAAAGATTGCAAGAAATTTCTTTGATTCTTTACCTCATACCAATAACGTTAATATGCTAAATCTTCATAATTACAATCCTAATATTTCAGCTAAAAGACCGATAAGGGTTCTTCTCGATTCTTATAATCCACCATAACTTTAAATTTTCAGCGCAATTTTTTATTATTGCAACTCTTTTTTGCTATAAATTTAATCTTATTTTATGTATGTTTTTTTTTATCGTATTTCTCACTACTGGACTTATCCTACCCCCATCATCTTAAATTTCTTTCTTAGATTTGAGCAGCCAATGCGAGTCATTTTTTTTTTCCTCACACGTTACCATCCAAGAGAGCAACCACTCAGATGTCGAATGTCGAATGTTTATGGAGAGTTCCTGTGTGTTTCCCGCAGGGAAACTTAACCTCCAACCACCTGAAACGGTGGATAGCTTGAGTTTGGCTTATTTTTCAAAGCCCAGTACTGTTTTATCCCACTCAGATCTCTCTATCCCAGGGCAAATCCAAGTTATTTTAGAACTTTTCGAACGTTGGGCTAAAGCCAATCAGAGCTCCATCTCCAGCATGAGAACTTTTCACAATCGCTCCACATCTATGTGTCAGATATGGGATGGAGGACCGCAAGAGGGCCATATGCTCAGTAATAGCACCGTAGGCACTAGCCGTGCTCGGGAAGCTGGCAGACGCTTTACCACCATCCTCGATACGCAACATTCTTCATAGAGTTCTTAATCAGTATTCATACAAATTACAATTTTGCCATGAGCCTTTTCCGTTGGATACCATAGAGAGAAGCATTTGTGAGGTGGGCTCTCTGTCTAAAATAAAATGTCACCTATCGGCTATTTTTTGAATTTTTATTTATTTATTTATTTATTTTTATCTTTAAAAAAAATCCCGTTATTTGTTTAATTTCCCGGGTTTTATAAATTTTTAAAGTTTTTACGGACTTTTTGCCCACCCGGTATATTTTTTGTAGCACATTAAAGAAGTCACAAATAGAATATACATAAATCAAAACCTCACAATGCAGCTAAAAATTGGCTTTCAATGCAAAAAAATATATATATATATTGCACACAGTTTGCACACAGCATTTTTAAAAAATTTATGAGTATTTGCTTACATTAGATATAAGATACATGAAAATTCTAAAATGTGCACGTGAAAATTATTCTTCATACTCAAGAAAACAGATTTTTCTTGTTAAGAATTGGTCTAAAATCACTTTTATCACTTGATACTCTACATCTCCCACTCATTTAGAATTGACATTTCATTTATTTATTTATTTTGTGATACAATGTAGTCAGTGATCCTTTTGCGAAAACAATATTTTTCGACATGCAAGACTTAAGCTCCAGAATGAGCCAAAGTTCTTTTAGAAATGGCAATGTTTAGAACAAAATGCTTTTCCAATTTGTACCAAAGTTGAAGCCTTGCATGTCTAAACAAAATGCATAAAATATTGTCACATTTTTACTAATATACGTTTAATGAACTTTTTTCTTCTTCATAGAGCAAAAAAATCATATAAAAACAGGTTTTAGTGTAATGATCTTTATATGGCAGAATTTGTTGTGAAGTTCATGATGTTAAATTTCAGTAATTTTATGATTAGTTTGTTAGAAATGCAATAATTTTGTATTTAAGTATATAAGCAGTATATAAATTTAACAGTTGTATTAGTAGTATATAAATGTAATGATCTTTTTGAAAGAATGTAGACTTATTGTTGTGTTGTTGTAATATTTAAATTTATGATTAGTTTGTTAGAAATGCAATAATTTTGTATTTAAGTATATAAGCAGTATATAAATTTACAGTTGTATTAGTAGTATATAAATGTAATGATCTTTTTGAAAGAATGTAGACTTATTGTTGTGTTGTTGTAATATTTAAATGTAAATGAATAAATGTATTTAAAATGTTTGTGTTAAAAATGCTTCTTTGTAATCTACGAATAAAAAATGACGCTTAGAAATGCTTTGTAATTTTCTTGGAATAGAGGAAACATACATGCATCTTAAACAAATTAATTTCACTAACACAAGATTTCACTAAAAACCCCAGATTTACTGAGCATCACTCGAAGATCGCAGCTAATTCCCTTCAACATCTCTGTTACATTTGATCTCTCATTAATATTCTAAAAAGTTGAGTATTGAAATTCGGTTTTTAAAAAATTGCTATTGCTGCATTTTACAAATACTTAGAAAATAATTTTTTGTAATGAGGCTGCGTATTGATATTTCCACCTTTGTAGACCTAGTACATTCCCCAGGAGCAGGTATCACTTTTTAGTGCAGCACCGTTTAGGCGATACCATTACCACAACTAATTTTGACTACCAGTTTCTTCCCCAGAGGGAGACACCTGAGCCCTGCCGATGCGAAATTTGAACTTAGGAATTTAATTTTGCCGAGAGCATCCAAGCCAAACGTACACTCAAGAGAACTTTTTCATGCCGTATAATCATACGACATGGCCGCTGTTGATTTTCTGCATCAGGAAAATCCACCGACTTGGACTGAGGTCGAACCCACAACCTTGGGTACAGAAGGCCAGCGAGAAACCAACTACGCCATCCAGCCGGCTAAAAAATATAAAATGGAAACATGAATAGATCCCAGTTACAAATAAAAATGGTGCTTATGTGTATTAAATGTAAAATATACCAAAAAATAATTTATACTAATTAATTAGCTTCTGTAATAGGTATAATAAGGACAAGCCAATTTATCAAATTTTAGTTTTTTTAATTTAACAATTATCGAGCAGTTTATAAGTATAATGACTTTTAATTTTTAACTCATAAAAAATTAAATTATTTGTAAATGGTAACAATGTAAATAGAACTAATGTAGTAGTGTAAGACAGAGCACATGTGTGATAAAAAAGAAACTATGACGGAAAAAATATGTAACCTAATGCATCCGAAGAAAGAAGTTGGGACTAGCTACTTTCATCTCTCTCTCTCTCTCTCTTTCCACACTGGAAATTCAAATTAATCCGTTATCCTAACTCCTGAAATGCTTCTTATATGTGTATAAAGAATTGTGTGTATTTAGAGTTGGTATTAAGTGAAGGTTTATTCAACCATTAGCTGCTACGATCCCTATTTGGGGATTTTGAAATTTTACTTTACTTTTTCATTATAATATAAAAAATATTAAATTTTTAAAAAAATATTAAATACAGCAGGACCTCTATTTAACGAAGTCGCTAAATCAGAAAAAAAGTTTATTACATGGAAAATTCGTTAAACAGAGGCTCATCTTTTAATATACTTTAAAAATCATAAAAAACACATTTTAAATTCACACATAAACACTATGTATTACTTTAAAAAGTAATTACTCACACTTTCTTGAAAATTAGTATTTATTCATTTTATGTATCTTACCCATTAAAAAGAAATCTGTAAGGAAAATAAGAATATAAAAAAGACATTGTCCAGGAATAAACTGTATTTTCAACTTTAAATAATAATTTTATATTAAAACTAATGAATTTTTAAAGACATTTTCTCTAGTTTTAAGCCTACGAGTAATTTTAAACGTACCTTATTATATAACCAGTAATTTTAAGCGTACACTCCCCGCACATCCTTAAATTTAGTTACTGATAAAATCTGTTAGTTTTATATATTTGAGTTTCTTGTTTGAAAAATTATGGCCTTTTCATTGCCCTAGGTGAGTTACGTATTGCTAAATATTTAACCTAACTTAAGTAAAATGAAGCGTATTCCACAACAAAAGGATAAAAGATTTGGCAGGAAGATTCTGACTCGCTAATTCTAAAGCAACGAAAATTCCTGACGTCATTCAAGAACATGCGCAGTAAGTGTTTGATCGTGTTGACAGATCGCTTCCGAAGAGTTTAATGATATCAGTAGGCAATATCCATCCTTAAATGATAGGTTCTCCAGAGCAGAAAGGGCGAATATCGTTAATCTTTCTCGATGCCCGTTTAAATATTTAAATTTATCAAGAGTGAATTTTGAGGATTTATATTTTTTCTGCATGTAGTTATTTGAGGTTTATTGAGATTTATATTGGTTAATTTTTAAGATTAATTCTTATTTGGGAAAACATTTTTTGAGTAAAAATATACAATACACTTTATATATGTGACTTACAGCAGCACTTTTTGATAAGCGTGTGAAAAGCATCAAAGTTAAACAATCAGTTTATATTAATTAGATTATTTCAATTAATTCTTTTTTTATGACTATTTTCAATAGAAAATTTAAGGCAATCGAATTGTTTCGGTATCTTTAAGCCTTAATGGAATAAGAAAATATTACAAAAGTAAAGAAAAGTAATCATTTTTCTCAGCTCTTTTTCTGGGGAAAAATATCATTAAAATATCTTACAATTTATGAATATTATTTAAAATTCCTCATTTTGAACATTTTCTTTTCGTTTCAGGTATTTATATATGTGTATGTATATTAAAAATTCTATTTTTAATTTATATAATCTCATTTTAAATCATGTTTCATACAAAAATGAGAACAATTCGAAGGTAAACCCAACGTTTTATTCAAGGTCATCTAGTTGCCCAAATATATATCATTTATGTCCCAGCCTTCTGTTAAGGGAGGAAGCCCCAAAATCGGTTTTCTCAAAAGCTTAGAATGCTTGAAATTTGAAATGTTACACTTTTCACGGGATTACGAAGAACACTCAAGCGAAGACGACGACAGCTATTTAAGCAGTGCTGATTCTTCTTCCGATTATGAGGGGTCTAACAGTGAAGTATGGATGCAAATTACAAAGAAGAAACACCTTTCGAGGAAAAAATATTGGTAACTGAAAACAAGAATCCTACAATCTGCTTATCACTTGCCGTCTTCTTCAGAAAAAAAGGGATTCTGTTGCGTTACATCATTAAAACAACTCTTTGAATGTGTGCATAAGACTCCAGAAAAAGAAGAATGCCCAAGAAGATGCTTCTTCATCGGAGCAGTGGGTTGAACAAGAACCAACAAGTGATTGAACTTTCTGAAGCAACTCAGCCGTTCTTTACGGATTAAACCTCCTTTTTCGAAGCAAAGTGTTTTAAGCACTTGTTCTTCTGCACCCTAAGGGGTCCGTCACTGAACCTTCTACTTTAAAAAGGAAGGACCGGGAAGTGAAGGGGCTTCCTCCCATTCAAACTAAAATGCAAAATGAATCTCTATATCCTATACAGGATGAACAAGTGTTGGAACTATTTTTCTCCCTCAACAAACATCCTTTCTGAGGATGGAAACCTGGAAGGTCATCTCCATTGACCGGTACACAGTACAGGGGGTCCCCAGAACATAGAGGACAAAGCAGTTCCGTGGCTCTAGGTCTTACACCACAGCATCGTCTGGTCGTGGTGACGTAGAGCGCGCCTTGGAAAACATTCACAATGAATATGAGTTGTCGTTTCAAGAAAGACGACGGAGATGTCCAAGCAAGAGACATCCTAGAGTCAGGAAATGACATTTGCACACGAACCCCGAATTGGTTGGAGGACAAGATTTCGACTTTTTGTTCACGATATTCGAAGGGGTGTGCAAAATTTTTTCAACCGTAGAAGTACTTAAACATGGTTGATTACTGTATATAAATAACTTTACTCAATTCTTTTTTAATGCTGTAGCTAAAGATCTCTTTCATTGTTATTATATAAACCGTGTAAAAAAGCTGTTTAAATAGAATATAATACTTTAGATGTTTTCTATATAAATGCTTACGAATTAGGTTTTAATTTTCATATGCAAATTATTATATTACTGTGTATAAATCAAGATCAATGTAAAATGCTAAGCTATGTGATTTGTGTATAAATCTTTGCATAAGTAGCTTTTGTGGTTTTAAGAATGAATTGTTTTTGTGAATTATATATTTAGAATGTCTTGAGAAGATTGACATTTTATAAATCCACAGCTGAATTTTAGAAAAATGGTATTTAATGTTGCTATAAGGCCTTCAGCTGCATGTTTATACAGAACGACTTGTTGATTCAAAATGTTTGGGGTAATTGTTATGAAATTAAAGAGTATATTGATAGTGTGAGATATTTAAGAATGTTTATGATATAAAATTTTATAAGTTATTTACTTAATAAAGTATAAGTATATTTGGCATAAAAATTAAAAAAATAATAAGCACAGAATTTTTAAATTCTGCTGAATGTAAAATAATTGTAAAATAGAGAAGGACAATATTTAAGAAATTTAGAAGAATATTTGGTGGTATAAAACCTAACCTTTTGTGATTATACAAAACAGAAATATGAAGAACTTTTGTACGTACAGTTTTTCCGTTCATTATAAATTGTCTTAGAATTCTAGAAGTTATTTTTGCTTCATTAAAGAAGACGACGAATTCCATCAAATGTGTATTTTATGAGTTTTTAAATCGCAAACTCCTTTAAAACTCATATAAAATTGCTCACAGTGTTGCGTAAAATTTATAAATATATATTATTGTTTCTCAATTTTATTTTAACCTTCTAAACGATTTTAAAATTGATTCAGAAATATAAATCTATGAATTATTTTATAAAATATAATTATTTATTCTAATAAAAGCTTTTCTGAAATGTGAAATATTTCAAAAATATTTCAATCAAAATTTGCATGAACTAAACATAGAAAATGTATGCATAGCAAAAAAAATTTTTTAATAGATATTAAGAACATGTTTTGAAGCAGAAAAGTATCTATGAGAAGATATAGAGTAGAAAAAAATAATATTTAAAAATAGTTTTCACCAATATTGCTAGAAAATTAAAAGTAATCATAAAAATCAAAACGCATAATTCCAAAAGAAAAAATGTTTTTACGTATAATGAAATACTATGAATATATTTGAGGTTGTTTCAGCAGGTAAACGCATACATTTACTTCTTATAGGAATGGTTTAAATAAGGTTATCCAAATCAAGCACATTTCTTCTCTATATTTTTTATTTAAATTACTTAAATAATAACAAAAGGAAAAACATTCTTCTTCAAATTCAATAAACAAATTAGATTGAAATATGTGACAGGTTTTTAGAAAATAATATTCTGAAATTTATTTTGAAATATGGATGATCTTGATTGTATAACAAATATTTTTACTATCTATTTGTTTCAATAACATCCCAAAACTGTTATTTTAAGACTACACAGTACTCTTTTTCAAAAAAATTTTGGAGACAGTAACAGTAAAACAATTTATGTTTTATATTCAAATTATATTATTAAGTTGATTCTGAAAGTAAAAGTCGTTTTGACTAGCCATTGTATTACAATTTTAAAAAATTCAAATTTTGAAATTTTTTCTAATTTTATAAAATATTCAATTTTTGTTTTTTAATAATTTTAAGTTATTTATGTTTCTTAGATTATTGCAAATAAAGTTAGAAAGGATTTGAAAAATTTATTCCTTGTTAATTTTTAATAATTATTTTTCAAAAATCTGGAAAAACACAGAATTTTTTAAATAGTAACTTTAACATTTTCAAAAAAAATAACTGGAGATCTCAGCCCTAAATCCATACCAACTTTTATAGAGATATGTGTTTGGTAGTAGATACAAAAAAAATTTCAAAGCTCTATGATTAACGGAAAAAAAAGCCTTAGGGATTAGAAAACACTTATATCTTCAAATTAAAATCTGAGAAAAAGTAAAACTAGAAGTTTGTTACGGCATAAAACAAAACTTATAATGCCTATAAAACTCTTATTTTTAATATGCTATTTTACAATGTATGTTCTACATTAAATGATATTTTAATTAAATATGACTAAGAAAATAGTTTTTTTAATTCAAAATATAATTTTGTATAATGTTGATAGCATTTGCTACTATGACAGTTTATTCAGCTTATCTTAAGGTATCAAACACGTTCAGGAACCGTGATTTTGCAAAAAGCATATAAATGGATAATATTTATAATATTTAGCGTCAATTGGATTAGAAAATGTATATAAAAATTGTTTTAAGAATATTATTGCAATAAAAAATATTTAAGTACAAATATTTTGACAAAAAGACTTATATATAATGACCAATTTTCAAAAATATTCCCTTTTGTGAAAAATGGCACCTATTATAATAATATTTTGCCAATACATATAGCTCAGACACTCTCTACCACTTCAACTAGAATTTTTGAAATATATAACTTAGAAGTGGGTTTATGCATATTTTATGACAACAGAGGGGGAGCAATTTTGAAAAAACGCCGATAATTATTTCAATTGGTGGTAACTCTGAAAATAATGTAGATTTTCCAAAATCTAGTTCAGACTCTCATGGGAGAAGTCTTTACTTTATACAAGCGCAGAAATATTATTATTTTAGAAGCATTTTTATAAAAGTAGAACATTTTGAAAAGGTTATTCTAATTTAATTTTTACCAAAATAGTGTATTTAAATATTTTGTGTTTTTGTCCAAAATGTGTCCTTAAAACAGTTTATACATGTATTCTAATCTAAATGACACTAAATATCATGAAAAGTATCCATTTATGTCAGTTTAAAATAACGGTTCCAGGCGATAATCGATACACCTTAACCTAATATATTTTCACAAAAGTTTTGAAACACAAAACAAAAAATTATACTAATTTAAGCTAAAATTGCCAGGTTTGTTCATAAAATTTAATTTTTTTCAGTTTTAAATAGGACAATTTAGGAAGTTTAGCTCTTGTTGTGTGCGACTTTAAAATACTAAAATATAGTGCACAATCTGTGTGAGTATAATTTAGTTTGGTAAATCAAGGAAATATTCAGTTTTATCTCCAATACTTGAATTCACAGAATACTTGTATTTGGAGTCTAATTACGGTATCAGCTGAGGACTGATTTTTAGATACATCACTTTAAGTAATAATCTATCTTTTCGAAATAGTGTTACAGCAACCTGAGAATGTTTTGACCATGACATTTTCTCAACGGGAAAAAATTAATGATAAGAAAGAAGTTATATAAACTATTTTTAAAACAAAAATTGGCTTCGAAATCAATCTTAATTAATTATAGGAACTATAAAACTCAAAAACATAATAATCAAGCGGAAAGGGTTTTAGTAATGAAAGGTGAAATTAATAAATATTTCAGACTAAAAGAATTGATTGTGCCGAAAAATATTTACACTGGTGAATTCAACTAGAGTAGAAAATGCTTTAAAATGAAACCGAAACCAAAACCATAGCTCAGAAAACTTCAAATATCTTAAAACTAATTTGTTAACAGATCTGAAATTTAGTGATAAGCTTCTCAACAAAGGCCACAAGAAAATGCAAGAAAAATCGGTAAAATGTAATTTGTAGGGTACTGTGTGTGTAATAAAATAAATATGCATTAAATTAGAAGCTTTTCAATTTCAGTTTCACAGAAACTGATCTTTAATTTTTCATTTACATTTTATATATATGTGTGTATATTATTTTCACATGCAGAACGCATTCTTGAATTCATTCACATTTCTATGTATTAAGATTACATGCATTGTAAATAGTTCATAACTGGATCTATCGACATATAAACTATTGTATATTGTAGATATTGTATGTATAAGTTCAATTGATGATATGTGGTGTATATATATATAGACTTTTACATAGAGGTGGTATAAGCCTAACAGATTAATTGTTTCTACTAATTAAATATTCACTTTTTTGCCAAACCTCAAAAATCCCAAATTCACTTCTAAGTTGGAGCTGAAATATATTTGTAAAAGAAATATAATTTTGTGGCCCAGTAAAAGAATATTTAATCCTGTAAATTTCTGTAAATATCTGATGTTTTCATTTTATATAATGATGAAAAATCAGTTCTACATTAAGTTCTCTGGGTAAGTATATTTCTATGAATTTTGTACTGTTATGTGTAAATTTCTTAATGCATGTGCATAATAAAATTATTTCCTAAATTTTTTTTTTTTTTTTACTACATAATCTTTTGAATAGTGAAATACTGAATATGAATCCTTTTGAAATAATAAAAATTTTTAATATTTTTTAATTTTTTTTTTATTTTTTTAAATATTTTTCAATGTATTTTCTATTTAAAGCATATTTTATGTGTATTATTATGTGTGTGTATTCTATATAAAAGCCATTTTAAGCATATTTCAATTCCTTACGATTGAAAATTTAACTGATAAACTATCTACTTTATTAATGTATTGGTAGTCTTCAAGTATAAATATAGACAAAATCTTTTGCAACTCGTTGAGATTTCATATATATTAACAAAGAAAACTAGATCAATGAGTACTGTTTAAGTTGAAAATACTTTTATATATACTAAACTGGGGATCTTTTAAACACTTGTGTATAAAGTAAATACTGAAATTTTTACAACTTTTTTTTTTTATTACGCGATATTTTTTAAATAGAGCTGGCTCACAAAATATTTCTGATTTGATATTTTGCTTACCTCAAAATTGAAAACAGAGAGAGAATATACATTAAATAAATTAAAACTTCGTACCAATTTTTTTTTAAGTATGTAAACTTTGTGATTTATACTAAATCGTAAAAAGAAACAAAAACTGAATCAGCACACCACAGAAACTAATATAAAAGAGGAGAGCTTATCTTTTCAAAAACATTTGTACAGTACCAATTTTAGATCAATCAAGCGAACAGTATTCTTTGATAGCCTCAATATATTCTTCGTATTTTTTTAAAGATAATTTTTATTCTGCTCTACCATTTCTTTTTCTACAGTATGCCTACATCCCTGTCCAAAATGTTATGTCCATATACAAGAGCTAGTGGAATTGCTTTTCCTGGTTTGGAATACATCTGTGTTCTTAGAAGCAGTCCATGGGAGATATTGATGTTGTAGGGTAATGCTATATTTTCCACAGAAAGGTAATATCTGACCACCAATTTAGCGAATTTAAAATATTGTGTGTGATTTAGACATAGGGGTAATATTTCCTTTCATATTTACTTCCCCGCCTAGCGGTCTTGTCCCTTTGGATGCGTGTAAGATTATTATATTATCCTGTCTCATAAAACTTATTTTTGAATCTGTGAAACCATTTGGTTCAATGAAAAAAGTTATTTTGATTTTTTGCTTCATCTTTCCGTGACTTCCTTCTTAAGAACTCGGGTATAGGATTGATTAGAAAGTTAATTTTTCATAAAGTTTAAAATAAATTCAATGTGAATTTAAATATTAAATCCGTTGCTTTTTTTAAGACATAGCAAAAAACTATTTGTTTACCGAACAATGTTTAATTAGCCTTTATAGCTTGTTAAAAAAAACGGTATCTAATTTAGAAATTCAATTTATTGAAAACCTTTTTTTTTCGTTATTTTTGATTTGATATATTTTTGATTACGCGTCATATTCTAAAAAGCAACGCCAGGGTTATTGGTGTGAGTGAATATTAACGTCGCACTGTTCAGCTACACGGGGGCTTTTGTCCGAACGACCGGTCAGTGACGTGTGGACGACGCACCAGAGCTGGCACCCCTCTCCTAACTACCACACACCAATGGGACGTTTCAGCTCTCGACAGATTTAACGTGCATCGCTCGCCTACACGGCGGGTCTTTAGAAGGCACTGGGATCGAACTCGTGACAGAAGCCAGCCACGATCCGATACCTAGACCACTCGACTACCACGGCCACGGGTTATTGATGCGACGGACTTTCTAATTATGAGCCTCAGTCGAGTGACGAGAATGACACATGGCTAGCATTTCACTCTGCATACTTCTACACTACGCCAATGGAAGGACTGAGCCACGGCTGATTTAACGTACCTAAAGACTGCTTCACCTCGGGGGCTTTTTAGAGGCACCGGAACTAAAACTCGACTCACCAGCGTGTCCGTTGCCACTCGGCCACTCTTCATTATCACAGTGATTTTTATTCATTACTAATCTTTTTTATAACAGCTTAACATTTTTAAATTTCGTAAATGTTACCTTGACTAACATAGTTATAGAGGTTTTATGAACGGGTTTCCAAACTCAGATTGTGTGACTTAAACATTTAATAATATAATTTTCTCAATATATATATATACATAACTGCTTTCCATTTTAAAAATATCAAAACTCAAGGTGGCAACAATGTTGTTATATAGTGATTAAATATTGTTGTAAAATGGAAACTGTGATTGCTGATATTTTTTAAAAATATTTGTATACCTCCTCCATCATACAATCTTTAAATTTGAAATTCCATGCAATTATATCCGAACTATTCAGAGTGGAGCTTACGATTAGAAATTGCAAGTTCTTAAGAAAAACTGTATACAGATTGTTTTATAGATTTTTGATATTACGAATTCACTTTCGAGGATCGTTCTTTATAAAATAACATTAGGAATCATCTGTAGAAAATAATCCTAGTACATGGTTCCCATGATGCCCCCCTCTCCCAAATATCTTTAAAACCTGTCAACAGTTTGAATAAAATTTAAATATGAGTATTTGTGCATACTCTATATTAAGGTCTTCAATCCGCGTGACCCGCTGAAACATTTTAGTGTCCCCGCATTTGAATTTGATGCAATTTAAAAAAATGCCTTCTCAGTTTCTCGTCGTAAAACACTTTTCATTCTTGATATTTAAAACATTCCATTTTGTATGTTTGGTATCCATTTGTGAAAAAAAAATATTCTGAAAGATGTTGTATGATGATGAAGATTTGTACTGTACTGTAAATATTTTTAAAACTTCCATTTAACTTTTGAAACGAACATATATGTATAAATCTGTAGCATCTCTTCACTTGAATCAATTATAGTCTTCCCTTTTTTATATAAATTGACTTATTACATTGTATCACACTATATAGTGCTTCAAAAGAAAGCAATATCCCTGATTCCTATTATAAAATCTTTTTTTCTGAGGTAATGAAGTGTATGTATTAAAGAGCTATTTAATCCATCAGTACTATAATTAACTTCACTATGTGTTATTATAATTGATTTCAAAATTAGCTAGTCGCTATATATATGAAATTTATTAGTATGGTCATTGTAAAGTTATGTATCGAGATAAAATGTGACTTAGAATCGGAAAAGGATTTTTAAACTCAGTCTTAAAATTCTTGATAAATTATATATATAGCGTGTATTTATTTAAAAGAAATAAGTTTTCTACAACTTTTGAAATCGAAAGATTCTCTATTTTCTGAGAACTCGGTGTTTTATGCCAGCCCATTCAAAATAATTACTTCAAGAGCAGTAGTAGTATTACCTTAACAAGACGATTTTGTGCATGGTTGTACCATATATATATTTTAGGTTAGCTATAAAACTGTGTGTGGGGTGCATTCACTTTAAATTAGAGTAATATATTCAACAAGTAATATGAAAATTTATTAAATCAATTCCTACTTAGGTCAAGAAAAAAAGTTTTGTTTTAGTTACTTTTTATTATATAATTACAATTAATATAAATATGTACATATATTTTTCAATTCCTACTATTAGCTCACACTCTCTATATATTTATTTATTTATCTTGGTGGAATTTTCAGTTGTTAATAAAAATACATTTTTAAAGCGCTTAATTGAGCCGAAAATTTATATACAAGATTATTTTTGGATGACAAAACAGAAATTTAATTCTAATTAATAAAATTAATTGATTAAGCTAATTATTCAAAGAATTACAAATTCAGCCACGTTGGCATCATTTTGGCGACTTAGCGACCCTTTTGCGCGACTTGTCAAAACTTTAAAAGATTTTTTTCTCACGTTTTAAGCATTCAGTTGTACTGAAATTTTATATACACGATTGTTTTGGATAACAATACGATACTTTATTGATAATTAATAAAATCAATTATCACACTTAATACTGTGATTTTGTCATATGTATATACATATGTATATTAGTGTAGCGATTTAATAAAAGTAGCTAAAATAAAATTTTCTTTGTTGATCATTAGGAATTGGCTTAATTTTTTTTTTATATTACTTGTTTATTATTCTAAAGTGGTATGCAAAACTCAATTATTAAGCATTTGTTAATTACATTGTGCAAAGACTGAGATTTCTCCTTTGTTTTATTGAAAAATATCAATCTCATTTTTTTAATTCCAGGTATTTAAAACCATCCTCTAAATCTCCCTGACAATGAAAGTAAGAGATTCTTCAGAACTACTGACAGTTAAAAGACTCAAGTTTAATTATCAGATTCTTACCAAGGTGTCCAACAACCTTTAACTTAATATGTTCTGGAAAAATTAAGGTTTCATTTTGCATCAAGACATATAAGAGCGTTCTTCAATTAAAAATGTTTTGAAACTCATGAAAACTACTGAGTTACAGAGAACGCGTTAGAAGCAGGATTTTGTTTGCAGAGTTTACGATGACATGTTGCTTCTGAAAGAACCCCTCAGTATTCGCTTTCTGGAATAGAAACAATTGGAAACCACAAACTTTCATGTGAAAAAAAGTGGTGATAGTTTTTCTCTGCAAAATAACTTTCATACAGTGAAGACGGAAATTGTTTTGAATATAAAAAGGTACTTAAGTGAGAAAACACATTTATTTGTATATTTGTCATCAAATAATTTGTACGCGAGAGCCATCTGGAATGTAATTTTGTGGAAAATCATTTTTAAATGCATCACAAACTAATAAGAAAGATGTATTTGTCAGTTTTGATTCAAATGTATCGCGGAAGAAATTTCTTACTGAGCGATTTGAAATGCTACAGCAAAAAGAAAATTGTTAACGCTTGATTTTTAGCAGATTTTCCTGTAAAATATGTTACTTATGTAGCGTTCCAAAGTGAGCAAATCTTTATCTTTGAATTTACTGTCTTTTGCCTAGCAAGGTTTACTTCTTACTATAAATAATAATAATTTGGTGTAAATTTCCTCAGAAAGTGAGTAAAATAATATGCTTTAGACATTTGATATGTAGATAAAAAGTTATTCAATAGCTATATATAGAGACAGATAATTATAATGAATTAAATAAGTATCATGTTAAAGAGTGTCTTTTTATAATTATACAGACTATACATTAGAATCTGTAGAAGATTATTTGAAGGAGAAAAGAATATATATATATATATATGATATTCCCCAGTTGCGTAATAAATAGAAATATTAGTAACTTTAGTTTGAAAAGGTCTTTACAGGAACTTAGAGTATTGATGAACTAATTGCATACATTCGTAATTTTACTATATAGCCCTAGTTACATGAATAATTGAAATATATCACAATACAAGGTGTCAGGCTTAAAGTATCCAAGAAGTTATGGCTTATTATTACAGAACTACCATCAGAATTTTAATAAACTGTTCATCCGTGGATTGGAAACCCCTCCGAGAATTTTTTGGGTCCTAGTCCGATCGACCGCACGTGAGTCTTATTCATTTAATCGCAGATGATAAAATTGTTATACTGACTTCATTAGTAATGATGCGGACGTCTCAGAAAAAGGTGCTGTGTGAACTTTGATTAATGAAATTTAAATCAGTCGCGCGTGTACAGCGACGTATTCAGTACAGAATGGAATGTCGTTACTGGCTTGCCTAATAGACTTATCAGCACTCCTACAAAATGAATCCCGCACAAGATCAACAGTGTCTCCTATCACGAAAACTTAAGGATATTTGCCAGTTTACGAGATACCAAGTTCCTGTCTCCTTTAAAAGCTTTCCCATTGGTGGATAGATTTTGATGTCAGAGAATCGACATACCATACGTTGCTGTACAAGCATGACTGATTGAAATTCCGTTAACCAAAGTATGCATGAACCTTTGCTGTGACGTCCACATCTTTACTAATGAAGTAGTAACTAATTTTAATAGTCTACGATGCCGAATTGCTCTTTCACATGCGGTAATCGGACTGGGCAAAAAAATCTCGGAAAGGTTCAATCACGGATATTACGGCTTCTGATGGTGGTCCCATAATAATAGCCATAACTTTGAATACTAAGCAAGGAACCCTGACAATATAAGTATAAAAATGTAAAAAAACAACTTAGAGTTTTTTTTACGAGAAAAATATTTATATTGTGCAAATTTTTTATTTCTCTACAACTTCGAAATTTACGATTTTTAATTTCGATCTTTAGTATCGACAAAAGGAATATCATTACAACTGGAATAATTTTTTTTTTCGTGTAAGGAGTATAATTGCTTACAAAATTTTCGAAATATTTACAGTGTTAATTCAAATCTAAGCCACTTTTCACCCAATGTTAATGCTGCTGAAAATCGGTGCGGCTTAGAATCGGAGAGCGGAAAAAACATTAGTTGGGGAATTGCACATGATACTTTTTGATTAAAACAATTGCACGTTTATGCATGCATTTAAAGTTTTTAATATTGGTAAAATAAATTAATTATTCAATATATATTAGTTCTCCTTTTTAAATTTGGTAAATGTCAGATATCAATAAGCCCTTTTACAAAATTTCTTGACTATAACCTTACAAAAACGTGTTGAAATTTGGGGGTGCAACTTAGAATCGATAATTTGTAGATTCGAATATTTACGGTTCTAGAACCATTCCTGACTATTACTGCAATATTGATCTAATAAAAAATAAATTTATATGCATTAAATTTTTTATATTTTACTATTTTTAGACATTATTTACTTTTAACGTTAAAGAAATTTCATCTGATTTTCATATTCATTATTCTGTTTTCATATCGATTTTTTTTCATAAATATCTAGTAATAAAAATTCATCATTTAAAATTTCAGAGAAACATCTTTTAAAAAGAAAGAACGAATCTAAGGATCTTATTATCATTGATCATGTACAATTTTTTTAAGCTAACATTTTCATAATTTTTATCTTTTTGGCCAAATTTGCATTTTTTAAAATTTTAAATGTTTATATAGCTTTTTATAACCTGACTTAAAGAAACAGAATAAAATTATTTAAGGGGGACGGAGATTAGATAGGTTTAGCAATTAGCACTTGAAAAAAATTTTAATAACTCAAGCCCTGTTTTGTGTGGGAGATATAGACTGCATGAAATAAAATACATGAAAAATATTATGAAACTTCTTCAGGTGGCTATAAAATACCAGGTGGGCAAAGTCCGTATAAACTTTAAAAATTTATAACTAAAACCCGGAAAATTAAACAAATAAAAAATGGTCTACTGCTTGAGTAGCATCGATAAATCACGGGATTTTTTTAAGAAAAAATTCAAAACAGCTGATGGGTGGCGCTGGTACGAACGACTTGGTTGGAAATATGCAAATGAGACAGACGATTATAAATACAGATTACTCGGGACTCCCGTAATAGCCTACGCTTGTCCAGTGTGCAAATACGCTGCTAAAACTAATATTAATATTTCAGATTCTCTCCAAGAATTCCTCAATCGGATGATTACAAAAGCCACCAGATACATGAGAAACGATGACATCCGGAAAGTCATTAAAATTAAAAGTTTTAAATCTCACATTTTCAAAAGATTGCAAGAAATTTCTTTGATTCTTTACCTCATACCAATAACGTTAATATGCTAAATCTTCATAATTACAATCCTAATATTTCAGCTAAAAGACCGATAAGGGTTCTTCTCGATTCTTATAATCCACCATAACTTTAAATTTTCAGCGCAATTTTTATTATTGCAACTCTCTTTGCTATAAATTTAATCTTTATTTTATCGTATTTGTATTTTTTTTATCGTATTTCTCACTACTGGACTTATCCTACCCCCATCATCTTAAATTTCTTTCTTAGAGATTTGAGCAGCCAATGCGATCCATTTTTTTCCTCACGTTACCCATCCCAAGAAGAGGCAGCCACTCAGTGTAGTCATCGAATGTTTATAGAGAGTTCTGTGTGTTTCCGCAAGGAAACTTAACCTCAACTCCTGAAACGGTGGATAGCTTGGCGAGTTTGGCTTATTTTTTAAAGCCCAGTGCACATTTTATCCCATAGATCTGCTCTAACCGCGGGCAAATCCAAGTTATTTTGGGCTTTTCGAACGTTAGCTCAGCCAATCAGAAGCGTCCATCTCCCAGCATGAGAACTTTTCACAATCGCTCCACATCTATGTGTCAGATATGGGATGGAGGACCGCAAGAGGACCATATGCTCAGTAATAGCACCGTAGGCACTAGCCGTGCTCGGGAAGCTGGCAGACGCTTGAGTTTACCACCATCCTCGATACGCAACATTCTTCATAGAGTTCTTAATCAGTATTCATACAAATTACAATTTTGCCATGAGCCTTTTCCGTTGGATACCATAGAGAGAAGCATTTGTGAGGTGGGCTCTCTGTCTAAAATAAAATGTCACCTATCGGCTATTTTTTGAATTTTTATTTATTTATTTATTTATTTTTATCTTTAAAAAAATCCCGTTATTTGTTTAATTTCCCGGGTTTTATAAATTTTTAAAGTTTTTACGGACTTTTTGCCCACCCGGTATATTTTTGTAGCACATTAAAAGAAGTCACAGCCAGAGCTATACATAAATCAAAAACCTCACAATGCAGCTAAAGTGGCTTTCAATGCCAAAAAAAAATATATATATATATTGCACACAGTTTACTTTTACAGCATTTTAAAAAATTTATGAGTATTTGCTTACATTAGATATAAGATACAGCAAGAAAGGATTCCTAAAATGTTACTTTTGTGAAAATTATTCTTCATACTCAAAGAAACAGATTTTTCTTGTTGGGGTAAGTCTAAAATCACTTTTATCACTTGGTAGTACTCTACATCTCCCACTCATTTAAATTGACATTTCATTTATTTATTTATTTTTGTGATACAATGTAAGTCATTGATACTTTTGCGCTTAGTATTTTTCGACATGCAAGACTTAAGCTCCAGAATAGGCAAAGTTCTTTTTTAGAAATGGCAATGTTTTAGAACAAATGCTTTTCAATTTGTACCAAAAGTTGAAGCCTTGCATGTCTAAACAAAATGCATAAAATATTGTCCATTTTTACTAATATACGTTTAATGAACTTTTCTTCTTCATAGAGCAAAAAAATCATATAAAAACAGGTTTTAGTGTAATAATCTTTATATGGCAGAATTTGTTGTGAAGTTCATGATGTTAAATTTCAGTAATTTTATGATTAGTTTGTTAGAAATGCAATAATTTTGTATTTAAGTATATAAGCAGTATATAAATTTACAGTTGTAGTAGTAGTATATAAATGTAATGATCTTTTTATTTGTGTTGTTGTAATATTTAAATTTATGGTGCGTTTTGTTGAAAATGCAATAATTTTGTATTTTAAGTATATAAGCAGTATATAAATTTACAGTTGTATTAGTGAGTATCTCGTGTAATGATCTTTTTTGAGAAAGAATGTAGACTTATTATTTGTGTTGTTGTAATATTTAAATGTAAATGAATAAATGTATTTAAAATGTTTTGTGTTAAAAAATGCTTCTTTGGCAATCTACGAATAAAAATGACGGCTTAGAAATGCTTTGTAATTTTCTTGGAATGGGGAAACATACGTGCATCTTAAACAAATTAATTTCACTAACACAAGATTTCACTAAAAACCCCAGATTTACTGAGCATCACTCGAATCATAGCTAATTCCCTTCAACATCTCTATTACATTTGATCTCTCATTAATATTCTAAAAAGTTGAGGTATTGAAATTCGGTTTTTAAAAATTGCTTATTGCGCATTTTACAAATGCTTAGAAAATAATTTTTTTGTAATGAGGCTGCGTATTGAGTATTCCACCTTTGTAGACCTAGTACACGTTTAAGACAGGTATCACTTTTGAGTGCAGCACCGTTTAGGCGATACCATTACCACAACTAATTTTTGACTACCAGTTTCTTCCCAGAGGAGACACCTGAGCCCTGCCGATGCGAAATTTGAACTTAGGAATTTAATAGTACGCGGAAACATCCAGCCAAATGTACACTGAGAGAACTTTTCATGCCGTATAATCATACGACATGGCCGCTGTTGATTTTCTGCATCAGGAAAATCCACCGACTGGACTGGTCGAACCCACAACCTTGGGTACAGAGGCCAGCGAGAAACCAACTACCATCCAGCCGGCTAAAAATATAAAATGGAAACATGAATAGATCCCAGTTACAAATAAAAATGGTGCTATGTATATTAAATGTCATTGTACTTTAGGATTTCAGTTACGTATTGCTAAATATTTAACCTAACTTAAGTAAAATGAAGCGTATTCCACAACAAAAGGATAAAAGATTTGGCAGGAAGATTCTGACTCGCTAATTCTAAAGCAACGAAAATTCCTGACGTCATTCAAGAACATGCGCAGTAAGTGTTTGATCGTGTTGACAGATCGCTTCCGAAGAGTTTAATGATATCAGTAGGCAATATCCATCCTTAAATGATAGGTTCTCCAGAGCAGAAAGGGCGAATATCGTTAATCTTTCTCGATGCCCGTTTAAATATTTAAATTTATCAAGAGTGAATTTTGAGGATTTATATTTTTTCTGCATGTAGTTATTTGAGGTTTATTGAGATTTATATTGGTTAATTTTTAAGATTAATTCTTATTTGGGAAAACATTTTTTGAGTAAAAATATACAATACACTTTATATATGTGACTTACAGCAGCACTTTTTGATAAGCGTGTGAAAAGCATCAAAGTTAAACAATCAGTTTATATTAATTAGATTATTTCAATTAATTCTTTTTTTATGACTATTTTCAATAGAAAATTTAAGGCAATCGAATTGTTTCGGTATCTTTAAGCCTTAATGGAATAAGAAAATATTACAAAAGTAAAGAAAAGTAATCATTTTTCTCAGCTCTTTTTCTGGGGAAAAATATCATTAAAATATCTTACAATTTATGAATATTATTTAAAATTCCTCATTTTGAACATTTTCTTTTCGTTTCAGGTATTTATATATGTGTATGTATATTAAAAATTCTATTTTTAATTTATATAATCTCATTTTAAATCATGTTTCATACAAAAATGAGAACAATTCGAAGGTAAACCCAACGTTTTATTCAAGGTCATCTAGTTGCCCAAATATATATCATTTATGTCCCAGCCTTCTGTTAAGGGAGGAAGCCCCAAAATCGGTTTTCTCAAAAGCTTAGAATGCTTGAAATTTGAAATGTTACACTTTTCACGGGATTACGAAGAACACTCAAGCGAAGACGACGACAGCTATTTAAGCAGTGCTGATTCTTCTTCCGATTATGAGGGGTCTAACAGTGAAGTATGGATGCAAATTACAAAGAAGAAACACCTTTCGAGGAAAAAATATTGGTAACTGAAAACAAGAATCCTACAATCTGCTTATCACTTGCCGTCTTCTTCAGAAAAAAAGGGATTCTGTTGCGTTACATCATTAAAACAACTCTTTGAATGTGTGCATAAGACTCCAGAAAAAGAAGAATGCCCAAGAAGATGCTTCTTTCATCTCTCTTTCCCACACTGGAATTCAAATTAATTTTCAAACTCCAAATGCTTCTTATATATGAAAAAAGGGGTTTTTAGAGTTGGTATTAAGTGAAGGTTTATTCAACCTTTGCTGCTACGACCCCTATTTGGGGATTTTGAAATTTTACTTTGTACTCATTATAATATAAAAAATTTTAAAATTTTTTTAAAAAATTTAAATAAAACAGGCCCTCTATTTGAAGTCGCTAAATCCAAAAAAAAAAGTTTATTATATGGAAAATTCTTAAATGGGGGCCATTTTTTTAATATATTTTAAAAAATCATAAAAACAATTTAAATTCATAAACACTATGTATTACTTTAAAAAGTAATTACTCCCTTTTTTAAAAATTAGTATTTATTCATTTTATGTATTTTCCCCAAAAGAAATCTGTAAGGAAAATAAGAAAATAAAAAGACATTGCCCGGAAAAAACTGTATTTTCAACTTTAAATAATAATTTTATATTAAAACTAATTTTTTAAGACTTTTTTCCATTTTTAAGCCTACGATTAATTTTAACTACCTTATTATAAAACCAGTAATTTTAAGCGTACCTCCTCCCACATCCTTAAAATTTAGTTACTGATAAAATCTGTTATTTTTATATATTTGGGGGTTTCTTGTTTGAAAAATTATGGCCCTTTTCTTTTTCCCCTAAGGTGAGTTAGGCACCTGGCAATACCACACACACAGTTCTCGGTTATTGATCACCATAAAATGTTCTTGGTTCTAGGAAAAAGTTCCCAAAAGGTGTGATTTAACACAAAAAAGGAAAAAGAATCAAGATTCGGTTTAAGTTTTAGTTGTAAATTAGTTTTATAGAATTTTGGATTTATTCATTTATTTTTCTACTTTTGATTTTATTTTTTGACTTGGATTGCTGTCCCGATCGGTCTCATTGATAAGACAACCTTTCGGTGTGAAATGATAAGAACTGAACCAGCCTGAGGCCAGAACGTCCCGTGAAATAGCCTTTTCAGGGAAGGAGTTGTGACGTCTTCGATTGGGTGAACCTACCTTTCTATTCGCAAATTTATGGCTCCAAACAGACGTTAGGTGACAAAAAGACTCCATGGGGTCATTATTTATTGTCTGACCTCGGACAAACGCCGACATCGAGCCTGGAAGTTACAATATCTAAAGAGAGCCGGTGACAATAGGTTGACATATAGGCGAAGCCGTTGAAAAATTGGTCCGGGGAATGGGTTATAAAACCCGGTGGTGTGATGAATAAAAGTGTTCAAAAATTAAAGAAATTATGACGCCCTTTGATTAGACGAAGGAATGTGTTTGTGTTTGCCCACAAATATGAGACAAAATTTTGGGAGGGACGGGGGGGGCCTTTTTTGGGTGACAATGAAAAACGAGGGGGGTGTTGTGGACCAACTCCGGGGTTTAAAAGGGGGTTTATTTTGGAAAGGGGGGCCTGGGTGAGACGGAGAGAGCCTGGGTGAGACAGATGGGGGGCCCCGGGGTGAGCAGATGAGAGCCCTGGATGGAGAAATCGGAAGGGCCCGAAAAGGGAAAAAGGTTAGCGGTGCCTTTTAGAAAAGTTGCTCCCGTGAAATATACTGTCCCCCGGCGGCATTTTTTTTCTTTTTTTTTTTAACCTATGGACAAATAAATCCTTTAATTTTTAAAAAGGGCTGTGACAAATTTTCTTGTATGCTAACTACTCACGACGTTACGTACATTTTCTTGAAAGGGTCCCTATCTAAAATCACTGTAAACTGCAAAATATTGAATCCCCACCATTTTTTGCCTACCGTCTGTGTTCCCCCCGACGGGAAAGGTTTGTTAAAAACAGCTTTGTAAAAGGATTGGATGGGAAGTTTGCCAGCGGTTTTCCAAAATTTTTGGATTTTTTTCTAATTTTTTTTTCCCATAGGGTAATATCCCCCAAAATCAGCAAATAATTCTGCGGTCACTTCACGAGCCACCTGAGATGTATCAGGTAATGAAATAGCATCATTCAGGCTCACTTCCAGTGGAACTGCAGGATGGGAAAAAACTGGAGGAATATGTGGGTTATTTGAAGGTTGAAGAACACTCGTTTTCAGGGCTCAGTAGACGGTTTTTCCCAAGAACAATTCCCCAATGGTTTGATCTACCAGAGAAGCATTACTTCCCATCAAATTCCAATCCATAGGCTTGACAATACAATTTATTTAGATAAATTATTTCTAATCAAACCCTTCAAAAGGGTGTTTTGGTTGCCCAAAAAAATTTGTTCGGGAAAAAAAATACTTTTTTTAAAAGGGTTGACCAGCACAACGTGTTCCCCCCCCATTCCGCATCAAAGGGTTTTCGTCATTTCTTGGCAACTGGGTTGACACAACAAGACCCATTTATTGGCTAATTTTGTCCATTGTATATCATCCTTCCGAGTAGACGGAACACCATTAGATTTGAAAGGAAAGCAACTTAATCGTTTACATCCCAATTTCGTAAAGTAAATTTTATCTACCACAATATATTCAGTAGCAAGGGAAGGGGAAATATAGTAATCTTTGACAGTCGCAGGACGTATTTCTATTTCCAATGTTCAAAAAAAGGGGGGGAATGTTTTTAATACACATCCAATAAATACTGCGTCGTATGTTCAGTAGCATAACGTAGAGCGTGTTGTAATTCATACTTGCTGGGTCGAGACATTACAATACACTTTCTAAGGTGGGATCTTTGTATTGACTTGAAAGCACAATGCGTTTTAAGCAAAACACGGGTTCTCCCACCAAAGTGTGTTTGGTACATTGGTCACAAGAAGGATGAAGTTTCACAGAAAAGATGAAGTGTGGGGTGAGATAACGAACCAAAGAGCCATTTTCCAAAGCAGTTGCAAAGGTCCAAAATTGATGTCGCGTGAGCCATGTCACAATAGTAACAATTTCTTCCGACGTGCAATCTTTGGGAAGAACATAACAGGGATAAGCACTCACAATGTGTTGGTCACGAGCCGCAATGATACTTTTTTCGTGGACAACCAATTGACGGGGGAATCCGCCAAAACAGGATGGTGTTCAATGTGGCACAATCCTCGGACT
>BMAV01015196.1:8683-22251 GCA_019973955.1 Trichonephila inaurata madagascariensis
TATAGAAATGAAGCTGTTGGTAAATTTGTCTCCATTCTTTGTTTCTCCGTATCAATAAATCTAAACAGAATTCTGCATCAAAAATATCTTCTAATCTTCAGATGTGATCGCAGTTAGTGTGTGATCATGGTTGGCATTATTCAGTCATGGTTCCAAAGCCTCCGCCGTGGAGGCTAAAGTTCTTTAAATCTGCTTATCAAAGTCCTCACGTTTGTGTGGTAGGGAAGAAAGGAGAGGAGAGTGTTGACTCAGGTGTCACCGTCGTTGCTTGACTGGATTAAAAAATTCGTCAATGGCCCTTGAGTGTCTTCTGAATGTGTTGTTAACAGTGGCGCACACAGGAATTTTTCAAGGAGTTTGGGGGTCCAGGGTCGTAAGTCTACCGTTCTCGCATCATGCTCTAATACGCCGCCCAACATGTTCTTCTGATTTTGTCGATTTCCAGAAAGAAAAAAAAATATTGAATAAATTAATTAGCATTAATTAAAATAAAGTTAATTATTAATAACACATACTTAATTAAATTGTGCGTGCTGTATACATAGGATTATAATCAACTGAAGAAAATCAAGAGCTAGGTGGGTTACGGACCCGGGACCCGCCCCCCCCCTCTTGGGGGGGCCAGTGGGTGTTAATAAACGATTTATCTGACCTTCAATTAATCGTTGTGATTTTTCTTTGAATCATTTAAATTATTTTTTGTCGTGTTTGCTTATTTTCAGAAATAGCTGCTTTACTATATCTGTTTTTAATTTTTTTTATATTTCTCGGATATGTGTTTTAATTTTTCTTATAATAATTCTTAAATATAGTTTGGAATGTCCATTCAGTCTTTTAAAAGCACATTTGAATTCTGAATTCATTCTAGCAGCCTGAGTGATTGGGAAAAATTTATTAACGAAGTGAAATGTATTTTAAACATCCGCTTTACAACAGCGACCGTTATGTTTCAATTCCACGTGCGATGAACTGATATAACTGTGGGTAAAGTCGAAATTTCTTCACCAAGTGAAATAGAAAGCTGATAAAATGCAGTGTGAATGATATCTCAGATATAATCCTTCTTTAGAATCAGGAAATCTGATTGTGGAAAAGGAAAATCATCTACCAAATCTAAAAAATCGTTATAGAAAATAAAATGTTTGTGTGTGTAAATACTTATAAAGTATCCTTTGATTTAATACTCAAATGTGTACATTATTAAATGTATATTCTTATTAAAAACAATGGAAATTTTTTTTCAGAAAATTATTTCCCACCCGCTCTTTTTTAAAATATTTTAAGCTATTTTTTTTTTAATAGTAATTTTAAATCCAATTAATCTTATTAAAATTTATCAGTTTAGTTTGTTGGTTGGAACTTAAAAGCTTCAAGATACAGCTCTAAAAGGATAGTGTGCGAGGACAGGTGGATCTGAAAGAGGGGAATTTTTTTAAATGCTTATTAGGTTATTTTTATCAGTGTAATAAATTTATATATTTTAAATTTGTATGCAGATTCGTTAGCGTTCAGCGGAGGGCAAACCAGAATCTCATTAAAATGGCTATAAATTTTTTAATATAAGGATAATGATTATTAATGTGCTCGGTTTTATATATCATTTTTTTTACAAAATTGCATCTTGTTTTAATGATCCCTATAAAAATAGCCCCGCCCGCCCCCGGCGGGAAAATACAAGCTCTAAAAAGCAAGAGAAAGGTATAAAACAATAAATTCGGTCCCTTTTGTCTTTCTCCCCTTTTTGGTTCATTTTATCTTCTGTGTATTTATTGTACATCCAGGTGTTAACAATCATTGCTACCGTTTAGAACCCCTTTTTTTTATTGTCCCTCCAGATTACGCTTCTCGGTTGGCCGCTGACCCATTTTCGTACTCTATCCCCTTCCCCTCTTGGAGTCAGCAGCCGGCAAACAACTTAAAAATTCTAGGCCGCAGATTCAAGTTTTTGTGGAAAGATGCCTGCTCGGATCGTGATTCACCCTAATAGAAATAGAAAGTTCACCCTAGTCTGGGTTTGAGAACATCTGTTCCTTTTTATTTAGGGTAATTGACTAATTCACTTCTTAATTTTGATTATTATTCTCGGGTTTATGAGTTGTCGAATTGTTCCCAGTTGTTTTCGAAGTATCGGCGAATAAAAATACCCTGTACCCCGAATGAATAATTCTTCTGGATTCTAGTACTCTTATTTCTTCGAGTTGTTTGGTTGCTTCTCATCATTTTGTGAATATTTAATTATCAGTGAATAAAAAATCGTTTTGCCAGAAGAAAAAAAAATCTATTCATTAAAATTTTAACGAATAAGTATCGTCTGTGTAATAATTCATTCATTATGTGAAATTGAACTGTTCTCAAACAGATTCGAATAATAAAATATTCCAGGATTTATTTTAATAAATTTTGAAATAGAGAAACTAACCGGAATTAAGTATTTTTGTAAAAAGACGCGACTCGCCACTGACGTTCAAGTTTTGGGGGAGTGAAATGCAGTGAAAATTAGAGATAACTGTGAGTAAAATAACTACGAACAACGATAACAATGGAAACGTATTTTTAATTTTTATGAATGAACGTGTTTTTAAAAAATATTTGTACTTTATAGGATTTTCAAACATTACTTACTCTAAAAAATTGAATATAATAAATCAATTAACAATCTGTATTGTATTATTAGTATAAAATCTTTAGATAGAAATTTTTTTTAAAAAAATAACCCAAATAGTTGGAATTTGTATTCTACATTTCAATGTTCAATAAAATGAAAAAGTTTTAACTAATTTACCCTTTCCATTAGTTTTTTTTTTAAATGATATTTATATATCTCGTAATTTAGCTCTATTGGAAGTCCGTCAGATCAAAATTGTAAATATATGAATAAAACTTATTTTGTGCTCTTTTCTCCTTGGTAATTAGACAAATGTTTCTTATATTTTCATTATTTTTTACAAGATTAGAATCTAATATGGACATAATAAATAAGTTTTTTGCCATAATTTAAAGTTTTTTTCTGAAGTGCGAAGTGGATTTTTCACCGTCGCTCTCTTTTTAGGGTTACTTAAAACTTTTTGACGAATTGACAAGACAGCTTCAAATGAATCAGATACCCTGTCATATGTTCATCCATTTCAAAATGTATTTCTTTACGACATGTCTCGGCGTTGCTTCTATTCCGAGTACGGTACAGGTACTCAGTGGATATTTTAAGAGGAATTTTTTACTGCGTCGATAGGTCTCAGCTATTAAATTCTAACTTTCTTCAGGACACAATGTTTTACAAAACTGTTACCTTTATTTTCTTTACACGTCAGTAAAAGGTGCTTTGCCATTATAAGAACTTAACATAAAAAAAATGTTGAGGTTAAACTCGTTGAAAATAGGATAATTTTAAAGATCTAATCCTTTTAGTTAAATTTTATGTTAAAATCAGCAATGAATGAAACATAAATAAGATATAGACATTTCTTCATAAGTAGCAGGTGTTTCATTTAATTTAATGCTTAATATTCTTACACATATAGTTTAAAATGGATATTTTTAACTGGATTAGGTTTTATCTTCTGCAGTTCAAATAAAATAAAAAGTTATTTAAAAAGAGTTCTCACTTTTATCATTTTTAGTTTTGTTATAATTAGAACATCATTTTTGCTTTTAGAATCTGATATGATAATAAAAGCTAAGAAATTCTTATAAAATTAAAATGTTAAGTAGTTTCTTTTTTTGTAAAATGTTTATAAAACGAATTATTTATAAAGTTATTTCGAAAGTCTTAACTGATCGGATGACAAATTTGATTGTATGCATTTTTTCCCCTCCTTTTTTTTCGAGGGGAGGGGGTAATTGCATACTGTAATTATTTTTTCTTTGATTTCAGGCTTGTTGTATATTTTTAGACAAAGGGTATAGTTTTTCATTGTGTCCATCAATAATCATATTTGTAAAATTTCGTATTTTCATAGAAATATTTCTCCATATTCTGGTTATAAATTTATATGTTTGTGTGCGTACGCGCCTACAAAATTAAAAAATAGGCTCACAGTTTGTACTGACTTATGCATCATAATACCAAAAGTATATCATTATGCACCATTTTCGAAATGTTCTAGAAAATGTAGAATTAAGTAAATTAATTTTAAAATAAAGTATTTAGAGATAGTTGTTAAATACTGTTTGCAACATGCTTATTTGTGTTTGTAGCACCTAAGAATGCAACTTTCTTAAAAAAATAAAAAAGGAAAAGAATATATTGGAATTTTTAAAAGAATAAACAAAACAGTACATCATCCTGTTCCTTTCACTTTGCTCGTTTCAGAATAGGTTTTATGTTAGAAAAGTCTCTCTCTCTCGAGAATTAAAAGGTGTTTAAAAATAATATATTACGTCGTGTATTTCATTTGAAGTTTTAAAGAACTGAACTTTTTCGCCATCATTGTCTTTTATCAATATGTCGGTATTATTTGTATTAATAATTCAAATGTAAAATTTTTATGGCTGTAAAACATTAACTAACTTAGAAAAATGTGTATTTAAATATTTTAGCCATGATTTGAGGGGAAGGATGAATTTAAATAAAAAATATAATGTGTCTAAAAACAGAGTTAAAATAATTTTGCTTGTGTGTGTCATATAATTCCATAAATATTCATGGAACATATTTGTCATATGGTTTAAAAAGTTAATGATGTACCATATATGAATCTTAATTGCTTGTCATATTTATCACATTGTATAATTTTGTATCGTAATATTTAAAACACTGGTCCCATGTATTATTTATATATGTCAGTAAGTCAGATTGCAAATTATACGTATAAATATACAAAATAAACCATTTTAAATTTTTGCAAAATGTTTGGATTGCTATTTGAAAAAATTATCTTTACTTTTAAACTTTAAATGTAAAGCGGAACTAAATGTTTGATTTTTTTTTTTAAAGTAAACTAAGTGAATTTTGAAGGTTTTAAATTTATTTACATCTTTATAATCCATCTTCCGCCATTTAAATTGACCATTTATTTATATTGATGATGCTTTAAATTTCGATTTAAACTTTATCAATGTCGTTTAGATTGATCAACAATTTAAAAAATATTACCAAGATTTTTATTATGATTATATCATATATACAAATATATAATGTGCTAGGTTGTGGAATTTATATTTTAATATTATTACATTATAGATATTTTTAATACAAAACTTTTGTTTTGCATTTATTATTTAAAAACTAGGAAGATTTTAATGTACAAAGAAGAAAAAAAAAACACACACACACATACTTAAAAAGAGAAAATTTGATAGAAACACTAGTTCTGTCATAACTTATTTCTGAAAAATATAATTTAGAATTTAAAATAAACTTACCAGAAATGAAGAATATTTTTCAATTCTAAAACTGACTTAGATTCCAATAATGGTAGTTAAGTTTATTACACTTCCGAATTTTATTTCACACATTCTTTTGCAACAGTCGTTTTGTGGAATAATTGATGCAAATATATGGTGAAAATAAAATTATTCCCTGTTAATTATTTTAATGCCTTTCATTAATCGTCTGTTGATGAGTTGAGTTGTCTTTAAAAACAACTGTTTCTTTATTCCACCAGTTTTTTTAAAAAATATATATTTTAAACAAATTTAAAATTGTACATGTTGTCAAGTCTTTAAAATTATAGTGTCACCTGGAGTTCCAAAATATTTAGTTAACCTGTGTGTGTGTTTTCCGCCAAGACTGTTGAGAATAAGTTGTTAGTTAAAACATTTTTTTTCTAACTTGCTGTTTGCTGGATTTAGCTCCTGGCTGCAGCTACTGCTTGGCTTGCGGATGATCGTCATTATTTTATTTTTTTATTTTCTTTGCTAGTTTTTCTGGCAATAGATTTTTTAGTCTACGTACCGTCTGAGTGGGGTGCCACGTAGACTGTCTACTAGTTCTTTATTTTTTTAAATCCCTCCCGCCAAACTTGCGTTCGATTTCTTCCTAAAGGCTTAAGCGCATAGTGAATGAAATCGTTTGCATCTATTTTTCTATAATGCAAATGCAATGAATTAAAAAAAAAATTGTTACATTTGCAAAAAAATATACTTTATGTTTAAAATATTGACCTAGAAATAGAAATTTTTATTTCAAGTTTCCATGGAAACAAAATCATAGTAGAAGATAAATCAAGAATACTTGTTGCCATCAGTATAATTAAAATAAAATTAATATATTTTTAAGCGAAACATATATATATTTAATGTCTTTAAAACAAAGTGATGATTTTATATAAAGAAGATGTAGCTAATTAAAAGAATTATTAATTTCTATGTTTTTTGCATAAAAACAAAATCATCGTTATGTTTTTTTTAAATACTCTGAGAAGCAATATAAAATCTTTCATATTTTTTAGGGGAAATATTTTTTTAGCTCTATTGTGTTTTTATGTTCTTTTTCTTGAATGTCATGCATTTTTTTTTTTCTTCTAAATTTTATCCCGTATTATTGACATTGAATTTGTTCTTAAAATACAAACATGATGTATTTACTGTTGCCATTAGCACTAACAAATTTCATTAATTCCAGGTCAAAGGTGGCTGGAAGAGTCAGCATTCCGCATTTTAGTAATAATGCATCATCCAACGTTACTCCTGGTGCTATATGTATCCACTATCCTCAGGATAGTAGGTAAGTACAAAATATTAACCATATATTATTATGCAACTGCAGCAACAACAAAAAAAGGGAATAAATTCCTAATACGTGACCCTTCACAAAGAGCCTGTGTACCTCATAAAAATTTTACTGCCTTCTAATACGCAAGGAGAGTTATATATTAATTTGTATCCCTTTTATATCTTCCCCTCTCCTTATCATCCCTGAACCGTAAATTTTTGACTCAAGGTGAAGTAAATGCTTTTTTTTCTTCCTCCCTACCGAATAAGATTTAGAATGGGGGATGGATCACACAGAAAAAAAAATATGTAGGGGGGATCCATTTTTGTTAAAAGTTATCCTCATTTCTTTCCCCGACACATTAATTACCTTCTAGCGCCTATTTAAAAAAGGTTAGAAAAATGGGGGAAGCCTTCACGAACGTTCTATAAGAACTCCCCTGAAGATCAAAATCTGAAGCGGGTAGGCAAGGGGAGAGGGAAAAAAAAGAGAAGTGTTATAAAAGCGCGCTGCGGCACGCGTAGTCCACGCGAGAGTCTTTTTATTTGTGTGTTTTTTTTCTTTCGTTCTACCTACCCCCTTGTCTATATTCTTTTACTTATTCTGCTCCCTCCTCTCCTTCGAAGTCGGGCCTGCCAGCTGTCGCTTGCCGAAGAGTCAGTCAGGTAGTCTGATGATGATGATGATGACGGCCATATGGACTTCGGAGGTGCCGCTTTTCACCGTTTTCCTCCTGTTCTGTCATTGGTTTAGGGTTTGCTGGAAGAATTAAAAGGAGAAAAAGAGAATGTGTGTTTGGAGAGAAGAAAAAAATGGCGCGCGCGTTCTAAATTTCGCTCCAATGTTTTGAATCGTTTTGTGGGGAAAAAAATCTTTAAAATTATAATTTTCTGGGTGTTTTTATTTAATATATTTAATACTTTTTCAAGTTTTTACTGTGATGTAGATGAATATATTAAAAATAATTCGTCTGCCTTTTTTTTTTTAAAGCTACTATAGCGTCAGGGTCGGCTTAAGGCAGGGACCAATTGGGCCCGGGCCCAGGGCCTCACCCTCGGTGGGTGCCTCGTTTTGTTCTCGACTCTGTCTTAATAAGTTAATGATCTGGATAATTTAAATGGTCCAATATTATTCCCGTAGATGTTCTCAGAAAAACAGAGAATTTCAAACTGCATGTCAACTGGTAAAAGTGGCCATACTGTATTGTTATGTGATGACCGTTGTCCATATTTAGGTCTGAGTTCCAATACCATAAACTCATTCAGTTGAAATGCGGCAATTGGTCTAGCAAGTTTGCGCCTATGTTTTGGGGATTTTGAGTTGTGCACATTTATTTGTTCCAAACTACCGTCTGTACGAGTATTTGACAATGCATTCTATATACTGTCTACTTTTTAAAGGTAGGGCCTACAATTGCATAGGACCCCAGTGCTTCAAAGAGTCTCAAGACGTCCCTGTATAGCGTAAATGTTTCTTATGTTGAAAATATTAATATAATATTTTATGATATCTAGCAAATATTTTCTGGAATGAGTTTTTGTGTGCATATTTTCTTTTCAATGTACCTTCATAGAAACTATTCGTTCTGATATTATATAATGTATGCAACAATGGCGTAACGGAAAGTATAAGGGCCCCCTGCAAAGTCAGGTTAAGGGCCACAAAAACCGGATCTTACAAAAAGTTTTAAATCATAACATAATATAACATAGGCTTTTAGCCCCCTAGAGCCCTGCTCTCCCCCTTCCCCGATGCTGGGGTGTACGTTACGCCACTGGTATAGGATGAAAATTTGTTAATTTTCATATGTGAAAATTGTACTCTACTGTATTTGAAATGCATCTTATTTTAGACACGTTAAAAAAAATATGAATTAAAAAATTTTGACAGTTTAAGAAAAACGTTAATATGTATATTTTAAAAAGAATGTTGTATTTTAAAGAAACGAAATTAAGATATGTTACTCTTCGTCTTATATTTCTTTTTCGGGATATTTGTTGATGTGTGGTCGAATGTTGCTACTAGTTGCATATAGAAATGTAAATTTATTACTTTCGATTGTTATTTTGTTTGAAAGATTTTTTGAATGAATTTTCAAAAGTGTTTAGAAAGCAAGGAATAGTACTATTCATTCATATATTATAAATTATCCTGATAAATTGCTACATACTAATCTGATGCATATCATAATACAGATTCAAATTTTCTAGCTAAAAGATAAAAATTACGTTTTTTTAATATATAAAAATTGTTTAAAATATATTTTTTATTCAATTGGTATTTCCAAATGATAACTCGGCCCTTTTTTTTTAAAAAAAATATTGTATTTATCAAGATTTTTATTAAAATTTATAAGTTATTTTTTCACAAAAAAATTGATAATTTACTCAATTTAAATTTTCATTTCGTCGACATTATTATTTCTTGCAATTACGAAGCGTTTAGTTTTCTAGCATGCACGTTTCTTCTAGATCTAGAAACGAAAAAAATAAAAAACTTCCATGAAAGTTTGAAATCGGATACTTCCCGCCTTTTTTTTTTTTTTTTTTTTAATCTGTATCACCCCTCCTTTTTTCCCCTTACCCTTTCCAAAGTCATATACGGGCAAAAAAAAAATCATTACGCTGAGTGTTAAAGACATACTGCGCCTGCTTGGGGCTGTTACATGCTCTGTAAAGTCCACTTTTTATGTACTGTAGAATTATAGCCACGTCTTTTTTTATAACTCGTACTCTGAGTGGCGCCATAACGTAAAAGCTTAACGAATTGCTGAGCAAGAAATTCGTAATCGCGACGTCCGTCATGATTGGTTATTTTCTTAGATTTTGGCTCCTTTATTCCATAAACATAATTATTTACTCAAATTCTTCGTCCATTAGGAAAATTTCACAATTATCTCTATATTAATTATATTCCTCCAGAGCAGTGGCGCAAATAAGAGGGAGGGGGGTCTCGGGTTCGTACCCCTCAAAAGCCCTTGCCTTTTTTTTTTCGATTGATTATAATCCTATCTACATTGACGTTAAATTTAATTAAGTATTTGTTATTAATAATTAATTAATGCTAATTGTCTATTCAATAATTAATTTTTTATTGTTTTTTTGTTCACGAAAATTGACAAAATCAAAAAAATATGTTGGGCAGCGTATGGGAGTGGTGAACTTTCGCCCCGGGGGGCCCCCCGCCTCTTCAAAAATTCCTGCGTGCGCTTCTGATCGAGTCTTTGTACTTGAGGTTGCTTGATCCGAAATAATGAAACTTGGACAACCCTTTTCGTTTCATGTTTAAACTCTGTAAATGAAATACTGAAACGAGACTGACTGGAACTCTTCCTTATGGAAAATCTTGTTTTCTTTTTCTTTCGTATTTAATGCTAAAAATATAAAATTTATGTTCTTTAAATTCTTTAACTCAATTTACCTATGTAAACAAGTGATGTCGCGGTATCCTGGTGGTTAGGGTTACGGATTCATGGTTGGCATGTCGTGAATTCGTGCCGAGTGCACTGAAGACATTTGTCGAAACTCAAAGTCCTCTCGTTGGCGTGGTGTGGATGTTTGGAGAAGTGGTGCCTACTCAGGTGTCGTCCTCGTCCCTTACTATATTTCAAAGTTTCGTGTTCCGTCGTCAATAGCATGGCCGCGGTAGCCGAGTGGTATAGGTATCGGACCGGGGCTTGCCTTGTCACGAGTTTGAGCCCTGTACCACTAAAGACCCGCCGTGCAGGGAAGTGTCTGTCTATTAAATCTGTCGAGAGCTGAAACGTCCTCCGGTTGGTGTTGTGTGGTGTGGTAATTAGGAGAGGGGGGGTGCCAGCTCAGGTGCCGTCCACGTCACTTGACCATGTTTCAAAATTACGTCGTGTAGCTGATCAGTGCGACGTTAATATTCAACCAGTCAACCGTCGTCAATAGCCTAAGAGCTGCTTAAAAGAGCGATGTTAATATATACTCACTCACACTTTCCAATGTAAACAAGAACTCTTAAAAATTCCTTAAATAATTATTTATGTTTGATTATAAATTGTATAGTTTTGTAATTTTCCTTTATTTTAATTAACTATATTAAAATTTATAAATTTCACTATATATATATGGCATCGATGAATTTTTGTGTTAACATTCTTTACTCTCCTACTGTTGTATAGTTTTTCTTTCAAAGAAATAAGTGATAGACCACATTTTCAGATTGCACTATATCACCCTGCATCATTGTATTGTTTGTGATTATTCTAGTCTGTCTTGTACAAATACCGACAGTTAACCTGTAACCTGTAAAAGGGTCAAACTTAATAAGAAAGGGAACAAAAGGCTGCTGCAGAAACGGATAGTGTATTATTCTGTAACTAATGACATTTATTTTATTAAATAAAGATAGTTTCGAAATAAATGCTGGTCCTCTGACTTAAAAATATTAAAAGTCAAGCTTTTTTAAAGAAAAATATAAAACAAACCTTTGATCTCGAATTTAAGCCTTGGTCAGGAACGTCTTAAAATTTCTTAAGGCCTTGGGCCCCTGAGCAAATGTAGGCCCGCGCCTATGACCCTTAAAAATAGACATAACATAGCATACGTTGTCAAAAAAACTCATATAAACAATAAACCGAAACAAATAAATGTGCATGAATTACAATCGCAGAAATCGGCTGGACCGACTACCGCCTTTTGATTGAATGAGTAATGATGGTGCATGGAGATAGGCCTAGGCCTGTACACGGACATCGGCAGTAGCGCACATAAAAATTTTTCAAGGGGGGTGTCCAGGGTCGAAAGTCCACCATTTTGGTATCGGGCTCCAATACGCCGCCCAACATATTCTTTTGATTTTGTCGATTTCGGGGAACAAAAACAATACAAAATTAATTATTGAATAAATAATTAGAGCATTAATTAATAAAATTAATTAATAACAAATACATAATTAAATTTTACGTAATATGTACATAGGATTATAACCAATCGAAAAACAAATCAAGGGCTATGGGGGGGTGTCCGGACCTCTAGGACACCCCTCTTGTGTGCGCCACTGGACATCGGCCATCACATGTAACCAGTTGACATATCGTTCGAAATTCTCAGTTTTACTGAGAATACAGCTGGAAATAACATTTGACCGTTAAAATTAATTCGAATCGTGATTTTATTTAGGTGGAGTCGAGAACGAGACACGGCTCCTTTTGAGACCGAGGCCCTGGGCCAGGACCCAGTTCGCCCATGCCTTAAGACATCCCTGGCCTTGGTGTTTCGCATTCTTTTGTGGCCTCTGTAGCGTAGTGGTTATGATTATGAACTCGCGGCCGGAGTGTCACGGGTTCTAGCCCTAGTGCCATTGAAGACCTGCCGTGTTGTGGGGGCTGATGCACGTTATGCCTTGGTGTGGTAGTTAGGAGAGGGAGGTGCCAGGTCAGGTGTTGCCTCGTCACTTGACCGTGGCTCATAATTTCGAGGTCCATCGTCAATAGCTCTCTTATTGCTTTATAGTGTGACTTTAATGAACTCTCACTTCGTATTTGTACATTATAATAATGAAATTTACCGTTTTGAAAAGTTCCAAATATTATTATTTATATTACATGCTGTATAAGCATCTAGATCCCATTATGGTTTTAATTCAGAGGCTCTAACTCGGTTTATAAAAGGGATCTTAGGTAAAATCTATAAATCAATTATCAAAAAAAGAGCCTATCATGTAAATTATTTCGCAGAATTCAACACGTACGGAATAAAAATGGTGATTATTAACAGAGAACATAACGAATTTAAATTATTTGAATTTTTTAAAGGCTTGGAATTTTAGTAGATAAAATAAGTGTGGCATGGATACAAAGAATCTGTTAAACGTTTCATTTAAATTTTCTTAGGGTGCAAATTTGTTATTACACAAAATTACAAAAGGCTTATTAATCTATGTCGGTTTTCTTAAGTGTATTATCAGGGGCGGCTCTAGCGCCGGAGAATCCGGACCCCTACCCGGGGCGGAAAATCTTAAGAGCGGCTTTTGGATCAAATTTGAAAAATAGTTTTTTTTTTTTTTTGTTAGAAAGAATTTGATGTATTTTCTGAAATATTTGTGGAGTTCAAGGCGGGAGTATATGTTAAAGCATCAAATTTAAAATGTTTACACATCTTTCACTTGTAAATTTCTCTCCATCCCGGAGTGAGGTCACAACGGACATTCCTTTCGCCCTTACGATGTCCGATTTCAGCTATCAAAAAGGGAAAAAGGGTAATAAGAGGTTTTAATAGATAGAGCAATAGGAGATGTTTTATTTTAGTCCTGAGTGTAGTTATTGTAAGTTAAAACAAACACTTGTGATTCCATCCATCAGTAGAATATTTTTTGAAGAAATAGGCCTGCTGAAATTGACGATTCCTTCTCTTATATTTTCACTCGTTTGATATAATAACAAGTAATTATATGTCCTTAATTTCAAATTATTTTGAATTTTTTAATACTTAAAATAATATATATGTGCAGTAGAACGTCGTTTATCCGAATCAATTGTGACCGGACACCGTTCGGGTAACCGAACACCGAATGCGATCCGTGCAGTATATGAAACCGGACACTATGCGAATATTGAAAATCATCACATGCGGAAAACGTACTTGAAGAAAAAGAAAAATAGGTGCAAATTTATTTTTATTGTGGAAAATAATCACTTATTTTTCGCTGTACCATTGTACACCTTCGTTTTTTCGCTGCAAGGTTTCTGATTCTCTTGAGCAGCAGTAGTTGAGTAGGACAGCACTCTGATTGTTGTTCGTACCACTCAGTAGCTGTCTCTAACGCAGAAAATGCGCCAGCATTTGAGGGCTGCGGTAGCCCAGTGGTTAAGGTATCGGACCATGGCAGTCATGTCATGAGTTCGAGCCCAATACCACTGAAGACCCGCCGTGTAGGGCAGCGATGCACT
>BMAV01015196.1:31331-50749 GCA_019973955.1 Trichonephila inaurata madagascariensis
TGAAAAAACGAATACCTTGTCATTTCCGTAAGAGCACAAACTCATAAAATAAAAATGGCGGACTTCAGGGGCTACGTTTGACCCGCCATTTCTGCATTCTGGACAATGGCAAGGACAAATCATCTACCCATCCAGATGAACCCACCTGCTTCTTGTCCTTCCGCCCTTTTTTTTACGTGTATCCTGGGCTCTGTGATTCAGACAGGTTATAAAAGCGTAATAAAAGAAAGAAAAAAAAAACTTTTTTTACCGTGTAGGTGGGAAGGAGGGCTATTGTAAGTGTTGGGATTACATAGCCTGTTGCCATAGCGCCCGACTTTGTTGATGTAAGCTGCAAATACTAGCCATAAGAGATGGGGATCCTTGGTCACTAATCGCATCTTTTGATCGGTATGCTTGCTGCCTGCCCATTGTTTTTTCTTCATTCAAGTTGGTGGTCGCTTTGATGTCGGCTTGAATTGGGCGATGAAAAGTTTGCGTCCACTTGTAAGGAGTTAAAGCGTTTGTATATTTTTTGTTTTATTTTTCTTTGTCTTCTGTTTGGTGTGTGGTCGACCTGCGGTATTGTTTTTTTTTTTATTTATTAAGTTTGGCAATTATTCTTTAGAGATCATATATTAAGATCACTGTTTTGAACAACCCATTGAGATGTAAATTTAATAGGTTTAATTTTTTTTTTACTAATTTTGCCGCTGTAATGAAATTAAAAACATAATTGAAAAGTTTTATTGATGAGTTAAGCTTTTAACGTTATAAATTGAGCCATTGGTTTAGTAATGATTTTTTCATATTTTTTTTTTTTTTTTTTTTTTTTTTTTTTATATAATGTTAATAATTTTAAAATATAACAGAGAGAAAAAAAATTAACAATGAGAGAGAGAGAGATGAAAATACAATGATGAGTTTCGAAAGCAAATGGTTACACTAGAAATATTCAGCATATGCTGTGCGTATTTGAACAAATACTTAACTGTTGATTCTTGTTTAAAACGAGATTTATTATGAGTAATAGCATACTCATTTTCCTAATAATTGTGTGGTCTTATTTAACAATAAACTGTTTATATTTTTACTCACCTAGATAACGTGGTTTTAAATTTTAAAAAAAAATTCAGAGCTTTAATTTTAATTTAAAAAATCGAAACTGGATGGGTGTTTTCAAAAGTTCAGGGAATTGTTGATAAAGCTGTTTTACTTGGCACTTAACTACGAAGTTTTCTTATTCAGGCATAGAACTTTATACGCACAAAATTCTATTTCGTGATTTTTCTTCGATATCTGTTAATCTTTTCACTTAAAACGAATGTCAATGAAACTTTCTTCTTTTTTTCTCAATGCAATTCTCAAAAATAAATCATTCTTTTTCTTTTCCAAGCAATCAGTTTGATATGGGGAAAAAATAATTAAAATTACTTAGAAATATATATTTTTTTCATATTTCATATAGATTTTCATATTTCTTTTGAAGTTTGAATCTTATTTTTAATTTCGTAATCACACACACAAAAAAAAAGTATAATGAACTTCCATTTCCTTCGGCGTTTATTTTTATCCCTTGGTTGGTACTTAAAAATGTATAAAGTTTTCAAAACAATAAACACACTTAATATTAATTATTCTTCTCATTTCGATACGATACAGGATCCATCTTTTCAAACCCATTGTGCTCGTTATGATCAAACAATCAGCTATCCATCAGCAATTCAAATCTTCGAAATGTTTATTAGTATTTCACTTTTTACTCGATACCAAGTCACCCGTAGCAATCCGTTCCTTGACCACTGGGGTCATCGTAAGACTGTCGGGATCAAAACAAATCCAGAAAAGAAAAAAAGGTGAACTCCACGGGTCATGCCCGCCAACCAACAACTTAAAAAAAAAAAGCAAAGCAAAATAGCAAGGGCCATGCGCGTGCTCACCATTACACATTGTCTTCCTCATCCAAGAAGCTAAAGATACGCCAATAGAAGAAAAGATGAGGGGGGGAAAGTGCTTCTTTTCTTGTGCCTGCTCCGGGCAGCTGTTGTTTCTGCTTCCCCCCCCCCTCCCCCCGATCGCTGTGCAACTGGCCGTCTTATCTCTCTACACCACCAGGTGAGACAGGGAACGTGTCCAGGTGGTAGCAGCAGTAGTACGGCACGCGTCCTGTATATTGCACGCGCACTTACCCGTTAGTAGCCCCCCTTCAATCGTCTGGTTGATTGTTTATTCACCCTGCCTTTTATTTTGGCTGGAAAATTACTTCATCCACGTTTAGTGTTGCCCTTGCCATATGGGTGCTGTCTTGTAGAAGGTGGCAAATGAGCAATTGGTGCATTTGGGGTTTGGGGTAATGGCAGTTTAAAGTGTTTTTTGTCGATTTGCCTGCCTTCTGGTGTTATTCAGTTTCAAGTCGTGTGCGTGAAACGCAATATTTCACGAAATCTCTTGTTTAATGCATATATATTGAAAAAGTTTTAAATTTTATTTGTAAGGTAGCTAATTTAAACATATGATAAACTGATATTTTTTCTTACCAATTATTTATTGTCAAAACCACGCTGAAAAAGTTACTTTTTGCTTCGATTGCATTGTCACCTTAATAGAGATTACTCACTGAATACCTTCAAAACAAGGTTTTCTTTTTCACTATCAGTGCCGAACATATAACTTTTTACAATCATCAAGATTAATATTAGTGACATGAAGCATTTTGACACATCCCTGCTGTGCAACATTATTAGGGCGAAGTAAAATTTTAAATTGACATTGAAAAATGAAATACAAACTGGAGTAAGTCTGTGTAAAAACCGAGATCGTATAATAATCACATCGCCCTGTTACATCAAATGTTTATTATTCATTATATCACTTTAAAGGTAATTGTCGAAACCCATGTATTATTAAAGAATCTACCTTTCTAATCGCTTCAACTCGTGTTTCCTACTTAATCTTTCACAATCGGGCCATTTATCGTAATAGACGACGAGGCCATTGTGCTCTAATATAATTAAAATTAACAAAGTAAAAGATATCCAACATATAGGTTAGAATTTAAGCTTCCAACCACAGTTCTGTGCAAAAGACCTTCCGTACTTGTCCAGGCTTGTCGATATTCGATACGGTACTGTTGATTCTCAGTGTGTATTGTGCGTTCCGTATGTCCATTGAGGACTCCATATGTCGGTGAAATTCCTTTCCAGCGTAGATGCGTGCGAGGCGTAGGCGGTTTTCACAGCCCAAAGGTTACTGACTCGATCTCGGCTTGAATGGAAAGGAAGCGTGCCGTTTCCTATTTCCTCTGTCGCTATCTACCCACAGATGCAACTGGACGGTAGACACCTGCTGATGGTCCGAGTGGGGACAGTATACACCTTTTTCTTTCTTTTTTTTTCTGGTGTAAATGCGTGAGAATTTGGTCGAGTTGCATAAAATAAGTTATTTTTGTGAAAAGGAGTTTGTATTAATAGATATTATGTGTGAATTAACTTATGGATCTGTTTCCTATGATTTTTAATTGAATTTTATTTGCTGTACTTCGAAAAGTTCATTATCTCCAAAATAATTCTATTTATTTATTTTTTGTTCAATTTGATATTTTTTTTTGCAATAATGCTCTTTTTTTTGATTTATAGATGTAAAATAATTTGAAGTTAAAATAAAACCAATAATAGTTTGGAAAGCATGCACTTTCATTATTTATTTATTCTTATTTATATGTACCATATTTGGTTATTAACCAGATCCTTTGGTAGAAAAGATGCATTTACTAATACTTAAATTTATTGAAACTAAAATATTTCGTCCGAATCTGCTTTACAATGGTTGAATTACATCATTTTGGCCAAATTTCGTTCGATCTTTTTTGGGGGGTGGGAGAGTTAGGTAAGGCTTAAAAAATGTAATAAGAAGATATTTAAAACCGAGAACCCTGTGGAAGTTTTTGAAAATGCTTGTTTCTTTGATAAAATCAAATTTACAGGAAGATTTTCTTTAAAAAAATTTATTTGATTTCTTGTTTTAAAAATACTAATCCCCCCCTCCCCAAAAAAAAAGTTTCAGTTCTCATAAATTCATCTAATGTAATATATCCATGAGAACCTTCCTTTAGTATGTAAAGAGTAACATAAGAAGGCAGTAGCGGACACAAAAATTTTTCAGGGGGGTGGGGGGGTTCAGGGTCGAGAAAATCCACCATTTTGGTATCATGCTCCAACATATTCTTTTGATTTCGTCGATTTTCGGGAACAAAAACAATACAGAATTAATTATTGAATAAATAATTAGCATTAATAAATAAAATTAATTATTAATAACAAATAAATAATTAAATTTTACGTAATATATACATAGGATTATAACTAATCGAAAAAAAATCAAGGGCTATGGGGGGTGTCCGGACCTCTGGGACAGCCCCCTTGTTTGCGCCACTGTAAGAAGGATAAGGATATGTTTGCCCTCGATTCGAGTAACAGAGATGGCCACGATAACCGAGATGTTATGGTCACAAACTCATGTCCGACGTTGTTTCTGACAAATTATTGGTTCAAGTCCTGATGTCACTATAGACCAGCTGTGTAGAGAGGTTGATACAACTCTGTCGAGGCTCAAAATCCTTACATTGGTATTATGTGAAGCTTGGGGGGAGGGGGCGGCTGTTTAAGTGTCATCCTCGCACTTGACTGAAGTTTAAGAAGAGAATCGTTGCCATTAGCAATCGTCTTGCTTCGTAGAGTGACGTTAATAATCAGCCAATCATGCAATTTAAATAGATGCATCTGTTATAACTTTGGATAATACATTTTCATTGGGAAACAAACTCTTTGGGAACTTTTTTTCCCATCGATATCTGTAGATTTTTACTAAGTTAATGGAGCCACCGCTTTTCATATATTCGTGTTGAATTAACTGGCTCGGCTTAACTCATAAGTTGACTGCTTTGAAGTTATTCCCTGTTGCGAGGCATCAAATCACTGCGAGTGAATTGAATCAACAAGAGATTAGACTTTAAAAAGAACTTCACTCTTAATAGTCTGAAGACACGCACATCTCCCATGATGCCCAACTAAGTGAGCCAATGACTACCCACTTGGAAATCCTCCGCAATTAGAACAGACGCTGCCTCATTTAATTGGCCTTCACCAGGTGTTCCATTTTCGCTTTCTATCAAATATTCTCTTGATAAAAAACACACCTAAACAAAAAGGAAAAGGTCATTATGGTAAACATATCAAGATCTATTGGTATGAGAGTTATGATTTCAATATTCTATAGAAAGGTGGGAAATTCAACAAAAATAAAAAGGCTGTACTGGCCAGCCTGTGTTCATTAGAGCATGGACAGGTGGTTTATTATGTCACTGCCGGTGACTGAGGTGCACAATTCGCCTTTGGGAAAGAACAGGTATTTCTTTCTCTGGCTTTGGACTTAAAGGTTTGCGGAATCTGATAGAATGATCACCACCTGTCATTGTGTCGTCACCATGGGTCAGCCGTTGTTCTAATCTGTCTTTGCGATCAGTTTGAAAAGAGAGAGAGAAACTGTTGTGTTTTGAATCGAAAGAAAAGGCATCCTGTTTCATTTCGGGACGAATGAGGAGTTTATTTTGGGTTTGATGTGTGGTTGGGGTTGTGGCTGATGAATTTGAAGGAAACGCTCCTACTTGGAAATTCAGTATGAAACTGGTGTTAGTTGACAATTATGTAAAGCAAGAGGAGATAACAAAATGGGATTTGAAGTTTTAATTTGGCGTAATTGTGTTTCTGGTACCCGTACATATTAGATAGAAGTTAATATAAATCTGAGGTTAAGACATTATTAGGAACTTACATTATAACTTGTTGATCACAATAAAAAATTGGGGGCAAAACAGATTGGATAGTAGTGGTGCCGAGGTTTCCCTCTGTAAAAGCTTCTTTAAATCACTTGTTAATTCCTAATTTTCCATATTAGTCCAAATTTGGTTGACAACCATTCAGAATCCTTTTTTTTTATTATTATTAAATCATTAATTTTCATTGTACATATGGAGAAAGAACTCAAATGTTAGGTTGCATTTTTAAATTCAAATTTTCAACTACTGTGTTGTTCAAATTATTGGTGAAAAATCTAACAAAATGTTCAAGATACATTTGCAATAGCGTACACAAGGGTGCGACTTGGGGTTCCCCCCGCCCATAAAACAAATTTTTATTCTTTAGCTCAAAGATTACCCTTAGGCGCTTTCGTCTACGTGTTTTTTAGAATCTAACCCCCAAGTGAATGGTCTGCGTACGCCATTGTCCTCTTACAATAATCGGATATTCATAATTTTGCATCTTATCAAAATTCTATAGAAATTTAACTTCAACTGACACAGACTGGAATATCATCTGTATTATATCCCCATTTAAAAAGAAAACAGCTGAATGTAGAATCTTAAATTGTGTGGTTGATTCTAGAACGTCAAACAATTTTAGTATTACATTAATATAACCAAACTATGTGTAAAGCTGCTGCTTTGATTTGATGAAACGTTTAAGATATCGATATAGTTCTGTTTACTGTATTTCAGTTATACTTATAAATCCTGTTTCTACATTTAAATGTTCAGGAGTAACATAACGTCCATTCCTACCTATCGTAACTTTTTAAGGGCCGAGATTAAGAGGCGAAAAGGAGAAATCTCCGGAAAAATCACCTGCTCCACTTTACAAACTCGTTCGATTCATCCATGAACTTGGGGTATTAAGGTCAAAACGTTGTTTGAAGTGACTTTTATTTTACAGATCATCACTCTTTATTGCTTTCCCACCCACTCGGATAGTCTAAAGAGCTGATCGTGATTTTACCACCATTTCTGGCCAATCTAATAATGTTTCCTCCCTTTCGCTCGTGCTCAGCGAGCTCTTAATAGCCAATCAAGTTCATGGACAGATGTTTATTTAGGGAGGATCTGCCTCTTTTTTTTTTTTAGAAGAAAAAAAAAAAGAAACTGGATCATTAACAAAAATAGGTTTCAACGGCGGACCATAATTTTCTTTTCTTCTTTTTTTCATGAATGTGATGAATGGCTAGTTAGTAACACTTTTGTGTGTGTATCAATCGCTTGTGTGCTATGATAAAAATAACTTGAGTTGAGACATGTAAGTGTACGAATCGATGATTTCGTCGCTTTTGGGTGTGTGGCTTAAGGTATCCGACTACGTTCGGAACCGTAATTTTGCAAAAGCGTATAAATGGATAATGTTTATGATATTTAGTGTCACTTATATAGATTAGAAAATGTATATAAAATTGTTTTAAGAATAGTATTACAATAAAAAATTATTTAAGTACAATATTTTGACAAAAAAGGAACATAGAATGACCCATTTTCAAAATATTCTCCTTTTGTGAAAAATGCTTCTAGTATGATAATATTTTGCCTGTATTTGCCTCAGACCTTTGTACAAAGACTCAACTAAAATTTTTGAAATACATAACTTAGAAGTGGGTTTATCCATGTTTTACGACAACAGAGGGGGAAAATTTAAGAAAAAAACGCCGATAATTATATATATATATATTTTAATGGGTTGTAACTCTGAAAATAATGTGAATTTTTCAAAAATCCTAGTTAAGCCTTTGTACAGAGGTCTGAGCTATATACAGGCAAAATATTATTACAATAGAAGCATTTTTCACAAAAGGAGAACATTTTGAAGAAAGCTTATTCTAAGTTAGTTTTTTGCCGAAATATTGTATTTAAATAATTTTTTTTGTCAAAATGTCATTAAAGCAACTTTATACATACATTCTAATCTAAGTGACACTAAATATCATGAAAATTATCCATTTGTGCGTTTTTTTTAATCACAGTTTCGAACGTAGTTGAATACCTTAAGTTTCAAATATGGGTGTGTTTTTTATTATAATTAAAAGAAATAAAATTAAAAATTTGTAATATTAAATTATGAAATAGTTTTTCCAATGGAATTCTTGGTAAAATACCTGAAAGAGAGCACGAGTCCTTTGTAGTTTTTAAAAAATTAGGTTGTTAAGTTTGGTTTAAATGATGCTTTGATGTCATTTTAGGTATGAAGGAAAACACTTATATTATGAACTGCAATGTAAATGCTTTACGTGATAAAACTTAACAACATGACTTGCATAATAAGCTTTTACAATAGTTAAGAAGTGATGTTAAACTCGGTTATTTAAATTTGGGTAATTTTGCTATAATCTAATTTTGAAACATCTGATGGATTTCTGTATTTGAAAGTGTTAATTCGAAAATGTAATGTTGATTGCTTTTTTTCCAGAACGCACCCATGAATGTTAGAAAATATTTTTAAAACGCAGCAAAAGTATCTTAATGGATTGGAAGAACTTTTTTTTTAATTTTCGAAGTATAAAAGATAATTGTGTAGTTATTATACATTTATATGTATATATAGTTGAAAGAGGGATATAGTGTTTTTTCCTCATCGATTAATATACAAGGCTTTTATTCAGGGTTATGCATTAAAACGTGCCCTTTTTTTTATTTTTGCGGGCTCTACTTTCTCTAGTAAGTCGAGATAAGTATTGCTTTGGCACATGGGATTTAAACACTTTTATGGTTTTAGATATTTAAACAAACGCTTATCTTTTAGATATTACTTAGAAATATTTTAATTACATGTATTTAATTGTATTGCTTCATTGCAGGGGCTTGTTCGTCCCGTTCCACGCCCCGGCCACGACCGCCCCCCACGCCCACGATGAGGCCAAACATCACATTCCAGACATACGCGTGCCCGGAGGCCTACGCCAAATGGTACTGTCTTAATGGAGCCACCTGCTTCTCCGTTAAGATTGGAGAGTCCATTCTTTACAATTGCGAGTGAGTATTATACCTTTATTATACCTTTATTATTTTCACATCGGCATTTTTGTGATGTCTTCCCAATGCATTTCAAAATTTGGCAATGTGGCCTTGTGTGGCTTTCTTTGGAATGTGTCTTAAGGTTTTTATTTTTTATGTGTGAACCACTGGCGTAGCTAGTTCTGAGGGGGCCCTATATCAAAATTCCTTTTGAGCTCTTTTTCTGATATATATGCCCTGTTAGTGAGACTGTAGTTACACGTGTTAATGCCCCTGTAGCTTGGGGCCCGGTATCATTGATACGGCGGTAGCTACGCCCCTGGTGTGAACATATTTCATAATTTTTCAAATGTATATCATCTATTCCAAAGAAAGAACGTAACGTAAAGATCTCTCCTTATTTTTGCAATTCATAACATTAATATGAAACAGATTAATGAAAAAAAAATAATGCTGTCTTTTGTATCCCATCATAAATTTATCCTTTCTTTTAAATGATTCATTTAACATTCATCAGCTTTACTTTTATTCTATAATTAAAATCTTCCATTAAAAAAAAAAGATTTTTCATGAGTTTAATCCTGTTTTTGTTTATATTTTTAGGTGTGCTGATGGCTTTGTGGGCCAAAGATGTGAATTTAAAGATTTAGAAGGATCTTATTTAGGTATGTGTTATGACAATATGAGCATTGTGTGCTAATTATAATATTTCATATTTAAATAAATGTTTTAGAAATACTTTGCTTGAAAAGAATTTTCTCTCTTTATATGTAACTTGAATTTTCGAAATTATTCTCCACTTATCGAAGTATTAGATCATTAATTCATAGACATCATTGAATTATATTTTTTCATTCACACACTCACAATTATGTTTCAAAATTTTATAGAATTGTTTTTTAATTTGTTTTATTTTTCTTTTTTAAATATTTATAATATTACTTTTTTTCAGCATCTCGACAACAAGTAATGATAGAAACTGCTAGCATTGCTGGAGGTGTCACACTTCTAATTATTATATTAGTGGTGGTATCTGTTGCAGTTTATGTTCATTACAAGTAAGTGTCAATATTTTAATTATGTATTATATTCCCCCCCCCCTTTTTTTAGTAGATTTACAATTGTAATTGTAGAAATATTATAAATGTATTAAAAAGTTAATACAATTCAATTTTAAATTTATATTCTTGTTGCTACTTTTTTTTAAAAAAAATCAATCCATATTTCTGATTAATTGTAAGAAATATTTATATGGAAATGGAGGCTTAAAAAAATACTGGTATATCTCATGAATTTCATTTATGTTTAATTAAGAAATGTAAGAATTTACATATTCCTTACATAATGTAAATCTATATATTCCTTTTTTTTTAACTAAATGTATATATCACTATAGCCTACTATCTCAAAAAATGGCAAATATTCAAAACATGCTTCTAAAATATTAGTTATATCAGAAAAGAATTTAAAAAATCGCTGTGTGTGTGTTTATGAACTTCTCTGGTTCCTGCAATTAATATTAGATGTTAAAAAGATATTTTCTTTTGCAGAAAACGACGGAAAGAGCAAATGCATCCCGTCACACCCGTTTCTCAGACATACAAACCTTTCAGTGCCTTCCGCGAATCTGATGGCTTCGTTGAAGACAGGACGATAAATATAAATGTGAGTCAAGTCATTAGTATATCTAATTTTTGTTTTTCGTAGTAGAGTCCTTTCTTTTAATTATTTGAAGTGTTGTGATTTCATATATATTACATTGTTGATATCAGTAAAATGTAAAAGATATCTAATATTGTCCTGTTCCAAAAACATTACTTAAACCTATTTTGGAATATATTAAGTTATTAATAATGACTTATATATGAAATTGTTACATCAAAAGAATATTGAAATGATATTTTTATATTATAATAATTTATGATTTTATATAATTATTAAAATTTTGTAATTGATCCTTCACAAAATTACATTGTTTTAACTGAAATAAAATATAATGATTTTTAAAAGCTTATGAAATTTGATAGTATATTAAGAGTTTGAAATCTCTGTGTATGTTAAACTTTTTGTGCATCATACATTAGTGTGTTTGTACGTGTGTGCATGCAAGTGCACATGTTGATCCAGAATGGCTTTCTCTAAAAAATGTAACAGTTTTGGAATAAATGTTTAACTTCTTGGGCACCTCCCGGCTATTCAGTTGTTCCCAACAATAGGATGATAATATGAAAATTAGGAGAAAATAATATTGTGTTTTAAGTTTGGGGACAAATTTATTCCTTCATTATTTAACTGTGGCATGAAATTAATTCATTTTGTATCTTGATTCTCTTTGGAATATAAGTGTACTTTTTTTTAAATAATCGAGCATTTTGTTTATTTTTCTTAGGATCCAGAATCAGGTCACGGAGAGCAACACAGGGTTGTGGATGCTACAGTGCACTCTGCCTCTAACAGAGCAAGAAGGACTTCTTTGTAATAGATAACTTTTTATAAACATGGACAATGTTACAAAACTGAGACAGCTTAGCTATAGAAATTAGCAAAATGTGGAATTCCCAATAAGCCACAGTGAGAGCCAAGTATTTGTACAGAAAAAAAAAGAGCAACTTGTCTCTGTGGCCAGCTTTAAAGGGGTTCAAGTGGAAAGAGTGGTACTTTGAGTGGAGAATAACTAGTCTGAATACAAGTTGGCAAAGTAAAAAAACATTCAACCACCAGGCTTTGTATAGTTTCTCGATAATAAAAGGAAGAAAATATTGGCTTCAGGATCAAGAGATAACTGCTTGAGTTTGTTTATTGCTTATGAGCTTCAAATACTGAAATTGATTGTGCTGAGAATACTTTATTGTGGCTCAAACTAACCCTAATTCTGCTTTGAATGCACACTGTAGAAGTGAATTTGGGCTTGTTTTACGTTATTTAAAAAAATGTATGGAATTCTCGTTTATGGGTTTTCTTAATAACTTCTTTACTTTCTCCTTAGCCAAATTTTATATCATTCATCTTCATAAGTTTTAACTGGTTTTTTTTTAAAAAAAAAATGAAAAATTATTCTTTAAGTTTCATGTAATTTAGTAATGGTTCAAACATATTAACATCACTCATAAGCATTTATTAATGTATTACTTACATAAATTATGTGCCTTATTGTTATGTCAATAGTTACTTGTTTGATATTGCTTTTGCTTTCCATATTTAATTAAATTTGATCATTTCATTTTCATTTCATTGAAGCAATCTTGATTTTGCACATGTTACATTTTTTCCTTGAAATGCATTTCTCTTAAGTATTATCTGCCAAAATCGAGGACAAAGTTATTTTTCTCTCTGCATGATGCTAAATGGCAGCTGTTTTTTCTTTTTAGTATGAACATGAAGGAATTTTTTGAAAGCTTTTGTAAAACTTTTATTAGAAATTAATCCTTGTGAATAGTAGTAATGTATAATTTTTATACACAAAGTTATCCTAATGTATTTTACTTAACTAAATATTTTTTAACATTGCTTTGATGGAAATATTTTTATAAGTGGAAAAAGTTGTGAAAGAGAATTGTGTAATCCATGGGAAATATTCTTTGGTATTTTGTTTTTTCTTCTTTTTTTTTGTTGTGATTTATGAACGCATGTATGTTTTAAGGTGCAGCTGTAAAAATAAAAGGTCCTTTTAGAGTTCTTCGGCACTCTTGTTCCAGCATTCAGTATTCCGTAAAATGTAATAAAGTTTCGCTGATAGGGAAACATTCCGGTGTGTTGTGCATGAGTGCTGTAATTTCTTAAATATACTTCAGTAATCTTTTTATTTCCTTATGCTTCTCAGGTATGAGTACTGTTCCGAATTCTTCATTCAGTGGAGAATTTTTGACTTCTTTGAAAATTAAAATTGGTAATATTTCTCACAGGCAACTATTTTTTACCTCATTACTAAACAATTCTTGCATTAATTCAGCCTTTCAATGCATTTTTACTTATGTATATTCATTTATTTCCATTGTATTCCAAATTAGTTTTATTTAAAAAAAAATCAATATCCTTATTATAGGAAATTAATAATATGTATTTGTGAGCAGCTATTTTGTCTTATTATGATTTTCTTGAAAGCAGCTAAAGTGTCTAAGATATTAATAAATGCATTTATTATTTGTAAATGTTTTAGCTTATGCTATTCCAAATTTATAAGAATAAAAATTAATAACTCTTATTTAGAATAAATGATACTTGTTTTTTGTGAATAGTTATTTTCCTCCTCTTTGTGTGTAGTTTATCTTTTTGAGGCAAAACTCAATTAAAAGGATAAATAAAAATGCATTTAAAATTTATATTCATGTTTCTAAATGCTGTGACGATATCAATTATAGAAAAGCTTTGCTGGCAATTATAAATTTTTATTCCAAAATTTATTTTGTAAAACCAAGAATTCATTTTACATCTTGTTCACCTTTTTTTTTCTTTGCCTTCTGTAGCATGGCTTATAAACCTTTCAGATTTATTAGTTATAATTTAAACTAAATGTTATTTGTTCCTTATTGATGATTTCGTCAAATAATTGGCAGTTTATTTCCCATAAATAAATTTCAATAATCATCACTTTTTTCATTAACATTTGAATCAATAATAAAAAAATGTTGAATAAACAGCAAATAAAGAAAAAATTTCTTGACGGGAAAAAAAAGGATTTAAAAAATTTTTTGAATGAATGTTAGAGAATTTTTTCATGTTGTATTTCTTGAAATGAAATTTTTTGTGTAAAAATTGTTGCAATGATATTCCTTTATATGTATGTAAGTTTTTGCAAATATTAAATTGCATTTTATGTGTAGATATGTAAATAAAAGAATTAAGCAATGTAGATTGTGAAGCCGGCATAGCTGGCTTCTTATACGAGCTTTGAAGGGTAACCAATGAAACACGAGAAGATTCCATTCACAGTTTTGTTTATTTTGATGCATGAGAAAAATAGTAATTAAACGTAATTGAGAAGATCAATTCATCAAATAATATTTTATTTTTTAAAAATGTAGATAAATCTCCCTGTGTTTCATTAATCCTTGAAAGCTTGAAAATGTTTTAAATTTTGTATATAATTTATTATATTATAATTTATGATACTTGGTACAGTTTTGTGAAGAGCTGTACTACAACTTCAACACATTGTCCTAGTTCCTATTTCAGTTTTAATTTTTTTTTCAGCAAGGCATTGTAATTTAATATTGTAATTTGCATGTAGTACAGTGAACTGTCTTAAGAAAATTGCGAAAGGATATTTTTTTTTACTTAATTATATCTCCTTTGCAGTGAGTCCATTGTCTTTTTATGAGCTTTTCTTACCTTTCATTATAAGCATATCCAATAAAACTGCATGCTTTTCTGGAATACTCATGTACTAAGAAAAGTTAATCTAGTCGTTTTGCAGTGGTTATGGATTCTACAATGCTATGTTTTTTTGTTTTTTTCCTCCCTGCTCATATCAGTGACATTATTCTCACATTCGAGAACCCTAGACCTTTTGTGTTTCAAAAATTGGTGTTATGATTGTTTTCAAATGTGAATAAACTTATTTAAATGTCTTCTACAGTGCCTTCTTTCTAAGTATGTCTTCCTCTGTGAATACTGTGAATGAATCTGCAAAACTCAGTTTTGTAAATAGTAATTTTATGGGTGGATCTTTTTTTTTCTTGTGTAATATAAACTTGAAATACCTCTTATAAAAAGACCAAAGTGTAATTGTGTATCCTTTAATTTAATGCTTAAGTTATATGATTATTTTCTTTGAAAACTTGTTGCGTGATTCTTTTTTTTTTTGAAAAAATCTGAACTGTGTGACAATAAACAGTTTGTGAAAATATATTTTTGTTCCTTTTATTCAGTTTACAATTAGAGAAAACATTTCACAAACATTACACAATGCAGAAAGCAATGTTTATAAACTTTTATAATGCTCACATTTTATGAAACATGTATTTTTTTAATTATTTAAATTTAAACTTGTACAGTGGAATTTAATGGTATTGTAATTCTGGCTAATACAAAATATTTTTTGCTGCAATAATTTGCACTTAATTTCATTATGTTTATAATAAGTACTTGCATAAAATACTTTTCAAACTTATTCAACATAGTGATTTATTTGACATTGACTTACATATAGTCATATTTATTGTTCAAGAATTAACATTTAAATAGTTTTCAGTCATTAGAAAGCATATTTGACAATCATATATTAACTACTATATTATTTAATTATTGTTCAGATTAAACAAATATTAATAATTATGTTTGAAACAAGATATTTCTATAAATAAACGATTTACGTATATTTTTTTTTTTAAATTCAATTTTGACAAGCGAATATTGAATAAGCTTTGAATATTTTCACAACAGAAAGTACTAATGTATGATATTCAGTGTATAATAAAACAGCATTCTGAGAAGTATAAATTTAATAGTTAATTAAAATTAGTGCATGTAATTTATAAATTACATTTAAATAAAAAATTTATGCATATTTTATTTTATTTATTTATTTTGAAAAGAAAACATTTAATGCTATCAGATACCTGTCTGTTGTTTCATTCTAAAAAAAATCATTATAATAAAACAAATTCTGAACCAGTTTTTATTTAAAGACCTTTAAAAAAATCAAACCCACTAAAATAAATTCTCATTAGGCTTTATTGCAGCGATTTACAAGCTTTTTGGTCTGTTTGGACTATTTTCCCATAGTGAATAACAGTTGCCAAAGTTTATTCCACATATGCTTTTCTCATTCAAATGATTAAAAAGATATCCAGATGAATGTCTATATGACTCAAAAATGTTCAAAAACTAATTACATACTAGCTGCATGGCCCGGCGTTGTACGGGCTTTCTCTACTTTTATAAATTTTCCTTTTCCTTCACAAAATCAGCACTTCTAATACTCTTTTTCAAAATGATTCCCCCGCCCCCAGCTCCTCCGCTTAGCCCGGCGTTGCTCGGGAAACAAAAAAACTTTAAAAAAATAATGCTTAAATATTTCTCGCAAAAAGGAAATAAACGAAAGACACATTATTTTTTACATTATAAATACATTGATAATTACTTTGACAGATAAAAAGAAGACGTGTTTTCGTTGTATTTGAAAACAAGGCTAAATTTGCCAGCTGAAAGTAAAACATGGACATCATTTGTTGATAAAAAGTAACATTTTACACTTTCTGCAAACCGGCTCAATCGTTAGATTCGCGATTTTCTTACATACGACTAGTTCAGAAGCAAAAACGTATAAGAATATCTGACCCGCACGATCGTGCGGGTTGGGTCTTAAAGGGTTATGACTTCCCCTCATTTGTATATTTTTGACTATTTTATGAACTTACTTACGCACTTTGAAATTATTTTGGTACTTGCGTAGTATCGCAACTTATTGGCGACACTATATGAAACGAAGTACCTAGTTGCCAATTCAGCGTGTACGACACATAAAATTCAGGGGTGCCAACTTGGCGATTGTTGCAATAATACGTAAGTACCCTTTATTTTACTTGTTTGAATTTTGGTGTATTATTACTTACTTTTGTAAGGTTCATGGCATACTTTATGGTGCCCCAGTCTTTTTAAGCTGACTGAGCTACAGCAGCATGTGGTTACAGTTACAGTTAATATCTTTATTAGGGATTTAGAGCAACAAAGGCTATTATCCCAACAGCATGTGGTGGATACAGCTAGTTGTAACATAAAAATTAAATCTTAAGTAATATAAAAAAATTTTAAGTCAATTCCTGCTTAGATAAACAAAGAAATTTTTTTATTTTAGCTACTTTTTATTAAATAGTTAAAATTAATATAAATATGTATATACATATGACAGAATCACAACATTAAGGTATCCGACTACGTTCGGAACCGTGATTTTGCAAAAACGTATAAATGAATAATATTTATGATATTTAGTCACTTAGATTAGAAAAATGTATATAAAATTGTTTTAAGAATAGTATTACAATAAAAAAATATGTAAGTACAATATTTTGACAAAAAATGTACATAGAATGACCCATTTTCAAAATATTCTCCTTTTGGGAAAAATGCTTCTATTATAATAGTATTTTGCCTGTGTATATAGCTCAGACCACTGTACAGAGGCTCAACTAGAATTTTTGAAATATATAACTTAGAAGTGGGTTTATCCATGTTTTACGACAACAGGGGGGAGAAATTTTAAGAAAAAAACTCCGATAATTATTTCAAATGGTTGTAACTCTGAAAATAATGATGTGAATTTTTCAAAAACCATAGTTGAGCCTCTGTACAGAGGTCTGAGCTATATACAGGCAAAATATTATTATAATGCAAGCATTTTTCACAAAAGGAGAACATTTTTAAAAATTTCAAATGGTTGTAACTCTGAAAATAATGATGTGAATTTTTTATTTTTTTTTTTTGTCAAAATGTTCTTAAAACAATTTTATACATGTATTCTAATCTAAGTGACACTAAATATCATGAAACTTATCCATTTATGCGCCTTTTTTAAAATCATGGTTCCGAACGTAGTGGGATACCTTAAGAGGTAATTAATTTTTGTTAATTATCATTAAAGTATCGTATTGTCATCCAAAACAATCGTGTATATAAAATTTCAGTTCAACTGAATGCTTTAAAACGTGACAAAAAAAAAACCTTTCAAGTTTTGATACAAGTCGCCAACGTGGCTATATTTGTAATTCTTTAAATAATTAGTTTAAATCAATTAATTTTTATTAATTATAATTAAATTATTATATTGTCATCCAAAATAATAATGTATATTAAATTTCAGCTCGATTGAGCTCTTTAAAATGCATTCCGCCAAGATAAATAAATATATATAGAGAGAGAATGTGAGTTAATAGTAGGAATTGAAAAAGAGATATCAAAAATAAAAGAAGGCTCAATATTTTGATTAAATTAATATGAACGGTTTCGTACAAACACAAAATATGTATCGGAAAATCTTTATTTTGCCATTCATGTTTTAGAGAGACATCAAGAGAAAGTTAAAAAATTGTCAAAAACAGATACAAAAAACATATTTAAGAAAACTCCCGCTGATTAATTTCGCCACATTAAAACATCGCGATGTGCAAAAAAAAAATATTTGCGGTATATAATAGGCAAAAAAAAAATGTAAGAACTAAAATATAAAAAACAAAAATTATGCATTGAATTAATTAAGGATTACTGGAGAGAAAGATAAAACAGGCTAAAATAATATTAATTTCATATTGGTACGCTACTCGTTTTTGGCATGATTTTAAAACCACGCCTAATTGTTATGTTGCGACCAGTCTAATGTTACATTAATGTACAGAATTAAAGGTACTTACGTATTATCGCAACCTATTGGTGACATTATAGGAAATGAAACACATAATTGCCAATTCAACGCATACAAAATTGGGATTGCCGAAGTGGCGAGTTATCTTAAACGTTGGCGATTGTGTGATAATATGTAAGTATCAAAATTAATATTTCATATAAAAAAATATCTAAAGTACATACCCCGAGCATAAAAATAAATTGAAAAACGAAATACAACACTAACGTTAGCTGAAATAAAAAGAACTGAAAGAACCTTTATCATAATTTGAAAAAATAAGGTACTTTCGTATTATCGCAACCTATTCGCGACATTATATGAAACGAAGCACATGTTGGCCAATTCAGCGCATGCATCACATGCGAAATTGGGGTTGTCAAATTGGCGAGTTATTTGAACGTTGGTGATTGTTGCGATATTACATAAGTACTAAAAATAATTACAATCTTACGACCACTTGTTTCCTCAAGAGATATTTGATCCATTTGTTGTTTTTTCTCGTTCACACTGATGCCTGTTTCAGTTTGATATATAATTACCACCAACACTGCTTTTGCTTGTCCAGTATGATGACTTAAGTTCGATTTTCTGCAAGGCAATTTTATGCACTGAAGCCGATTGTCTACACTTAAAAAGAAAGTTAAAATAAAAACATAAAATTGCAAAACAGCTATGAGTGGGCCCTGTATCAAAATTCTTTTGGGGGCCCTTTTTCATATATGAGCCCTATGTTAATGAGACTGTAGTAACACGTATTGGGATGGCTGTAGCTTTGGGGCCTTGTATCATCTGTACGGCTGATGCAGCGGTCGCTATGTCCCTGACAAAAGGAAACGGTACTTGCGTATTATCGCAACCTATTGGCGGCATTATATGAAATGAAGCATACTATTACCAAATCAGCTCACACAACTCATGGCGTGATACCCCCGACCCAGGGGTACTATCTCTTCATCTAAGCGACCTAGATTTGTAGGAGGAAATGATTGATCACTCAAGTTAGCCATAATCAAACTAATTTATTATTATTCCAATATATTGATCCAAACAACACGTCTTACTATAAGGATGCAATCAGCAGTGATATAACGTATTTCTAAATTCTAAGTAAATAACGCCTGGAATCCTAACCGCTTATCTTTATGAGAAGTTATCCTAAGAATCTTTATCTGCCTTAAATTCCTTAACACGCTAAGCCCGTTCTATAATCACGCTTCTATTTCGAATATCTTACCAACAGCTCACGGCGTTCAGCATCTTAGCTTCCTTTCT
>BMAV01015196.1:66743-106044 GCA_019973955.1 Trichonephila inaurata madagascariensis
TGAATTAAATTCAACTCAGTCATTTCTAACTCTTAAGGGCTTTTTGAAATTTCAATAATTCGCAAACAAAATTCACCGGAGCTTGATTCCTAGTCTGGTAAGATGCGAAAAACCGGGTCTCTAATTCTGCCTTATTTCGTACGACCGGAAAACTTTCCTTCAACGCCTGTTTTAACTGATCGAAATCAGTTTCCTCACCCTGCACCAGGGCATAACATAATGCCTCATATCAATCTTTAGCGCGTCCCGTGAGGTGACCCTTCAAATATGCGCAGGCTAGACTTGTGGGTATCTGATAAAATATTAAATTGCTCTCAATACCCTCAAAGAACTGTTCCACATTCTCGGATCCAGAAAAAAAAATATTCGGGTAAAACCCTTACACCTGATCCTACTCCTACCTCGGGGTTAGGGAAATTAAACTGCCCTTGAGAAAAATTAGTTGGGCACCATTATGATACCCCCACCCCGGGGGTACCATCTCTTCATCTTCGCAACATAGATTTGTAGCAGGAAATGATTGATCACTCGTTAGCCATAATCAAACTAATTTATTATTATTCCAATATTTTGATCCAAACAACACAAGTTTTACTATAGGGATGCAATCAGGAGTGATATAACGTATTTCTAAATTCTAAGTAAATAGCGCCTGGAATCCTAACCACTTATCTTTATCAGAAGTTATCCTAAGAATCTTTATTTACCTTAAATTCCTTTTAACACGCTAAAGCCCGTTCTATAATTACGCTTCTATTTTTAATATCTTACCAACAGTTCACGGCGTTCAGCACCATTCACGTATAGCCATTGGTTTCTTTATATCACTCCAAGAGTTCCCTTTATAGATTACTTGTTCTGGAATATTTTCTTTGATAAAAATAAATTAGATTTATCATGGATAATCTTGGTCATTCATCGTTGCCTTCCACAGCTTTAGGTGGACAAGATGATGGGGAAGTGACTTCAGAGGTAAGATCATTACAATTTTTTTGGAGTAATTTGAAAGGAGAACTATGATAGGATTGTTTTTAGGATATTTTGGGTAATATAAACAGAACAGGAAGTGTAAATGTAGGATTGCTTTAATTATTCTTATTACCAGCATGAAAAAGCAGAATCAGTGTTTGAAAAGTAATCAGAATCATTATTTGTGTGTCAAAATATTGTTTTCCCGTAAAATAATGTATGGTATATATGTATTTCCTCATATTTCAATTTGATATTCTCCTTACACTGCTTATTACAATCTTGTATGTAAAATTGTTATTATTTATGTGCATTTGTAGATTTTAATTATGTTTTTACTATAAATAATTACAAGTTAAATGTGTCAATGCAAAGAACTGAAATTTTATAGCTTATTTAGATGCAACTCTCTCAGGGATCAAACTTGAAAGGAAAACACATTTGATATATATATTCTTAGTTTAGAGGCATAATTTGTGTCTCTTATTTGCTCTCTTTTGAGGAAATCTACAACGTTATGAGTGATACTTTTGAAACTTTCAGTCGACGTGATGATGCTGTTTTTTAAACTTCCCCATAACACTTTTGTTCAAAGCGGCAAAATTCAGTGGCATAGCGGCAATAGTTGAAGGAAAAGATGAAGAGCAGGAAAAAAATAATAATACAATGTTAATCATTGTTTATATCACTTTAAAAAATTGTTAGATAGTAAAGAAGATAGAAAGATTTTCTTGCCTTGTAAGTTTTTTTTTTTTTTTTTTTTGTGCCTGGCATTGTTTCCCATGATGATTCTGTGGCATAAATAAACAACTGTTCATCTACTGATAAACTTGAATAAAATAGTCTCAATCTGTGAATCAATTTGAAATATAAAACATTGATTTTTAAATAAGTTTTGACATGTGTTACTGAATTTCCTAGAAATACTCTGTCTGTCGATTGCTGAGATTGCTAAGAAATTCATCAGTTTGTAGATCTACGCGTAAGGTGTGATGTCACTTTTATTTGGAGATCTAATGTCACTCTTACTATATTACTGTTTGCAAATGAATCGCATAAATGTACTATTTCTTTTTTCATTAAAAATGGTGAAAATTTTGTGAACAGCTCAACAACCCATTTTTTTTTTTGTGCTATGTGCTACACCATCTGCTTTGAACGAGTTTAACTTGTGTTGTTTCTCTCCTGATTGGTTGTTTCTGTTTACAACGGATATTTTTCGCGGGAATGGAAAAGGTCTGTTGTCATTTTAGTTTTGTGGATTTTAAAAGAAATTAAAGACATGTATGTGAAAAGTATTGTATTGGAAGGTTTCAAATCATACGGTACAAGACAAGAAATTCACGGATTTGATCCTGAGTTTAATGCAATCACAGGATTAAATGGAAGTGGTAAATCAAATATTTTGGATTCCATTTGTTTTGTTCTGGGTATACAGAATTTACAACAGGTAAAATATATTTCTCTCTATGGAAATCTATGATTAAATGCCTTTGTGTTTTGTTTACTTAAATGTTGTTAAATTTTTATGTTTACTATACTTAAAATTTTTATACAGGTTCGAGCTACTAATTTAACAGAACTCGTATACAAAAATGGTCAAGCTGGTATCAATAAGGCAGTCGTTAGCATTACTTTTGATAATAGTGACCCCCATGCAAGTCCACTTGGATACGAGAATCAGAAGGAAATTGTAGTTTCTCGTACTGTAAGTACAAATTGTGTTTTTCAAGTATAATTTTGTTTTTAAAAGTAATGGATATTAATTTGGTTGAAGAATCGATTTTTGTTTTTTAGTATACTCTAATATCGCTTTTACATTTAAATATTATTCCTAATATATTATGCTTCATTTATATTTATAAATACCATGGACATTTTTATACCTATTTTTAAATTAGAATTTAGAATATATCTATCACATTGCTTGAATATACTAAATAAACTTGGGTTTTGTAAACCCTTCAACATTGTAATTTTTTGTTGGTGGAAGTGCTTGTATGATACTTTTAATGACTGAATAATTTTTAATTCTGTTTTTGCAAGAAAAATATATCATATTATAATAACAAATGACTTGTTAGAAAACATTTGCACTTATCTGCTGTGAAAATCAAATTAATAAAAATAATTATTAAAAAGGATAAAATGATACAACTTAAGGAAAAAGCGGTTCAGTCCTAGGAGAGCCCACACCCTTGGTGCGAATTATTTTGGGTTGGCGATAATTATGCCATCTTGGTATCCCTACTTTGATACACTAGATATGGTAAACATAACTGTTTCTGGAAATTTCGTATTTTATCGGCGGGCATTTCGAATTTCATTTTGTTTTGGCTAACCAGGCTGGAATGGTTGCGTGTGTGAAGGAATATATCTTAGAATTTTTTTACTTTGTTGAATGCGAAAGGTTAGAAAAAATTGAATAGTGTATGAAGGAAGGACTCATTGCTTAGAGTTATGAATGTCCTAAATGTAACGATCGGCATGATGTAACATGGTCGAAAATAAAACGCTTTCTTCGAAATTGCACCAGCCACGCCGAAGGTATGTTCGACCATTACCTCGCAGAATAAAAATGGCGGCGCTCACACGATCATTCACTTAGCGATGAGACTTTCGACTTTTTTAAAATCTGTTATGCTGTACCCTCCACTCGGAAAAGATCAGCAGTAAGAAAGTAAGCGCTGTGTTTTTATATTATTTATCTCAAATGTTTAATTTCGGTATTGTTTACATAGATTTTCATTACGCATCCACCTTATTTATCTCTGTATTCACTTGCCGCCATTGTCGGCTTCGCTTGGCGCCATCTCGTTCTGGTTTGGCGCTTTTTCGGTTTGTCGCCAAGGGTGTGGGCTCTCCTAGGAGTTTACCGGAAAAAGCAATGGAGCACGATTAATGTGGGTTAACAAAATGTAATATAGGCAAACAAAGTTAAAACAATCTTAAGGTTTGGATAAAAAGATTTTAATTTCTAATTACTGTTATCACTGATCATGTATTCCAGGGATTGAATTTTTGTATGAAAGTAAATATATCATTTCATCTATTGCATTTCGTTGAGGATGCTTGTTTTCTTGCACATTAACTTCTGAGTTCTGCATTTCAGTACTGGCTAACGTTTATCTATCTTCAAGAGTAAAATTTATTCTTTAAAACCTAAATATATCATGTAACTAGTGATGTGACTTTGGCTCAAGCTATAAGGTATTCCTTCTTAAACTTCAGCACACATTTTTTAAAAGGATTCTTAGGGTGGATTATTAACCTCTTCGCAATGGGCGAGTCATATATGCATTTGGCATAAACGTGCCTCGTGGCCGGGTGGTGCACATATGCATTTGAGAAAAACTGGCTCTGAGGATGGGCGGTGCAAATGTGCATTTTCAGCTGGAACAATATTTAATGACCACTAGAGGGCTTCCAATGCCCATTATATTGAAACATAACGTAGTTTGAGTAACCTGACCTTCAGTTAGTTTATATTGTTTGGATTTGGTATTTTGCTCATCAGCTGTGGCAGGGGAGGGGGTAATAGAAATGTAAACAAACAGAGCTCAGGCTCGTAAAATTTCCACTTGAAATATAACTTTCGCGTTTCTAATAACTCTCGCAATGCTTTTTTATTTTCTTTTTCTCTACAGTGTGGAGTGCTTTAGGGTTTTAGCATCAGTTCTGTTACAAATTATTGTTGCTTTCGGATATATTTCGTGTACTTTTCCTATTTCAAAAACTTTGACTTCAGATTATTGTTTTATTGTTTTGAAAGCATTTTCCTATCCTTAATATGAACAAAAAGGGTGAAAAAAGCCAAAGTGCACAGTCACAAACTGTGCGTAAACAAAGAAAAAAACTCGCAACAAACATTTTATGCTTGCAAATCATGTAATGTAGGACTTAGCGTTTCTCCATGCTTAGAGATTTCCCACACTCAAGGCTTCATTTTAATTTTACTATATTTTTTGTAAATAATCTTTGTCATGATTTTTTTGATTAATTTAAAAGTTTATTAATGTGTATTGTCAATGAAAATTTTGGAAAAAATTGAATAGTGCTTACAAAATTTATTTCCAAAGGTAAGTGATACTTTTTTGTATTGTTTCGTATAAATTTAAAGGAAAAACGTTATTACATTCCAGTTTTAATGTACTGACAACTTATGTAGTAATTAATCTAAAGGGGTACTAAATATTACGATGTTAGGACTGCAATTTTATTATTTATGCTCTTTTTTTTCTTCGTAAGCTAAACTTAGTGACACAAACACCTTGTCCTGAGGTGCAAGTCCTTCCGCATTTATCCCATTCTTAGGAAGCATCTCATAGAAAGGCATGTCGTCCTAAAGAGGTTAATAGGTGTTGGTTGAAAAGAGATTGCATAACCATCTCCTTACAATCAGTGAAACAAAGTAGGAATTTACATTTTGTCAATTGTGTTACTTAATCATATGTTGAGTTATCTAATTTACTGTTGTTGTTAGTAATGCCTCCTGTCTGAAGTGGTCAGTTCTAGACCCATGAATTTAATCATGCCAAAGGGCTAGATGGTTAAAGCGTAGAACAGGGGGCGTGGCTAACAACATTGGTGATTTTTCTTTGGATGCTATGGTGAAATAGCGAATTCATTCTGGCACACTGTATAATTAGGTTAACCCTTGGTTTTTAATATGTGGTCTTATGCAGATAAGGTCACATGTTCTTTTTAATTAATTACTATTGGTTAATTAAAAAAATTGTGTGGATGTTTTGAACACAAGCAGATGATTCTCAAATTAACAATTCTGTTTTTATTTTAATTTTCATTTTGCGTTTAGATTTTGTCCATGAAGAATATTTTGAAATGTTCTGCAATTTTTGAATATTCGATTTTCCTGTTTTCTGTTTGTTCTTTCAACTTATCTTGTAGAGTATGTCTGAAAGGTATGGTTTGCATTTTTTTACTATGTGGAACGAAAGGGGAAATTGTCTGTTATACAGTTGTGCATAAAAAAAAGATTGTTTGCAGCAACTGCTGAATGTTGGGTTTGCAAGAAGGCTATGCATCTGATTAAAAAAAGATTTGAGTGATGGATATATTTGAGAATGCTGAAAGACAGGAGCGAATGCGCATCCTATCAAAAGATCTGTAAAGAAAAATAGCTGATTTGAAGAATGTAAGCTGAGTATGCTTGAGATTTTCATGTTAACAAATATGTGGGTGTGAAAGGCCAACCGTGACTTCATTTCTTTCGAACTTAATGTTTTGAAGAAAACAGTCATGAATTGGATGAGTTTTTGCAGAGAGGTATGTATGGAAATGTGTGTGAAAGCAACTTACTGTTCTTTAGAGGAACTTTTCAGAGCGCACAGGTAAGCTTTTTTCTTTAATATTCTAATTTATGATTGATTCCTTTTACTTAAAAAAAACAATTTTTATTTTATGCATTACTGTTTATAAATATTTTTTTAAACTTCACATTAATATTTCTGTATTTTTATCGAAAAATTACAATTTGTAAATTCTCAGAACACTTATCGCTAAATTATATTGCTGGGCTATAGATTCCGGTTGCCAAAAAAATTGTCATTGCCGCGGGGCCCCCTGTTATACACTTTAACTGGGCTAGATGTACGCCTGTCGTTAGCCGTAGCTTTGAGCACCATCAGGCATTTATCATTTATGTTTTGGCTACGTTCCACCCCAATTTTGAGGGAGAACACCCTGGGGTGGTCAGGGTCTTGCCACCTCTTTTCCCCTTCCACTAACCTCATGAGAGGACTTGCGGCTTGACGGCTATTTAGAGTACCCCAAAGCCGCTAAGGCACTATACATTTACAAAGTTCCATGCCTTCTACGGGATTCAAACCCAGGCCCTATGGCATAGCAGTCAGTGCCACTAACCGCTATACCGGATGGGTGACTCAATGCTTACTGAATCTAGTAACGTAAAAAGACATATATATTGCATCATTGTTTTTACAAGGAACCTTTTAAGAAAAATGCACTGGATAACTGGAACTGACATTTTTATTTGTAAAAACTGAAACAATTTTTTAAAAAAAATTTTTCTTTAGAATTCCAAAAAGTATTTGCATTTTTTATAGTAAATAATCAGCAGATATAATACTTGAATAATAATTATTTTATAATTAAAATTTCAATGTGAATTTTTGATTGGAGTGAAATCTTTTCACAATACTAAGCGGAATATTCATAACAGCATACATATCACTTGGTTGCAATCCAAAGTATATTTTAAGGTTTTATGTGGTAAATGCATTATATAAAGCAAACCTTTTCATTTTTTGTAAGGCTTACTTAGATTGTACCTTGCTCCTTTGGCAAGAAACATCATTGTTGCTACATTTTATTAATAGTAATAAATTTACTTGTACTATAGCGATTTCTTATGAAGGAATAAAAAATGTTCTTACGACCAATTTATTAACTTTTACATCTCTCCTTTCTTGTTTGATTGCTGGATTTTGTTAGCATTATGTCCTTTTTTAATACCTATCAAATATAATAGTCCAAAATATGCCATCATATTAATTCATGAAACATTTTAGCAATCACTTTGTATTGAGTAATTCTGCTTATCTCTTAACTGATCTACATGCTAGTTTGCATATTTCAAAATTTCATTTCCCCTATGTTCACACTTTTCATTTTTTCAGCTCTTATATATTCTTTTTGCCATTTCTTGCTTTTGTTTTTATCCATACGAAAATCGCTTTCTTAAATCTTCTAGATCAGTGGTCTTCAAACTTTTTCAACTCACAGAACCCCAAGAACTAAAAGTTTTTTTGTGAAACTCCATTCCATACACATACTTCGAAGAATATATCTCCAAATAATATTTAAAGTAGATATAGGAACTTTATGTAAAGGCAATTAAAAATAATATTGCATTATTAAAAAATTCTAATCTAATTTTTTAAATATAATCTACTCATTAATAATAATTTGTGACTAAGTGTCACCTGTCCATGTATTATATTTGGTAATTGGGATATGTGCTTGCCTTTTTTTTCACACAAACTGTTGGTCTAGGTTAGTGATTCCCATAGTGGTCTATATAGACCCCTGGGGATCTATGACGACCTGCAAGGGGTCCACATCAGCAAAAAAATAATTTGGGGGTCCATGAGGTGTTAATGGGGGTCTACGATAGTCGCTCTCATTAAACCAGATCATAACTTTAATTTTAAAAGGAGATTAATTAAGTGGAAACCAGAATTACCTATTTACTAAATTGAATGAAGTTACAAGGTAACAGCATAAATTTTATTAAAATAAGGACCATATTTCAGCCTTTTATGCCAAAATTAAACTAAAGGAATATAATAATGGACATTGCAAATTTTCCCAGTTTTTCATTTGTTACAAACAATCCACCAGGAAAAAGACGTTTTAATCTACGTTCAACATTTAAATGCCCTTTTTTTAGATTTTGAAACTAGGATTGAGAATGTTATGGCTATCGAAATACCACAGTAGGCAATGAATTACTATAGTTGCTTTGAAAAGAAAAATGTCAGTTTACAAGAATTAGGCACTGACGAACATCTTAAAGTAAAGTTTAGAAACGAATGACAATAACTTTGGCTTTAAAAAAATGTACCTGTTATTTATTCCATATTATGGAATATCTTGAGGAAAGCCTTTAATTGTTTTTCCAATTGAGAAGGAGTTAGAGTGCGCTTGCCAATCTCTAAAACAAAAAAAAGAGACCGGACACTATTAACCGAGGAGGTATTTAGGGTTAACCCTTTAACACGTGGTAGTATCTCTCCGAAACAACCGTTTTCTAAAAAATACCTCTAAAAGCGCAGTGGTATTTGAATGAAACCAATGGTTCTACGGATATCTTTTATCTTTCATAAAAGATACCAGATGTCAGCACTTTACAAAAAAACTCTTCTTTCTGTGAGAAAAATGCATCGTTTTAAAAACCTTTTTTGAACACTTTCAAAAAAAAGTTTCTTTAGCAAATAAAAACAGATAAATATTCAAAGTAAGTTATGTACATTTTTGCTGCATATGCTGTTCATACCATAACTAGTTTTTAGAATGATAAATTATAAAAAGAACTGTGCCTCATAATAAGTCATCTAAGTAGTGGTTTCATAGGCATACCACCATGCTTTTAGAACATGAAAACTGAGCGACTTGTAGCACTCACGCGTAAGAGATATTCCCCCTTGTTTTTCTTTTTTCTGACTCAGGCAGTGAAGTAACTAATAATGTATGGGGTTTTTGCCATTGCTTTGGGGGAGGGGATTTTGTTTATATTGAAATGGTGATGTTTTTCTCGAATGGAAATTTTTTCTCATCTCATTTACGTTTTTTTTATACTGAAGAGAGGTCGAATTTTTTGGATGGGGAATATATGTTCTAATATAGCTGATACTATTTCTTTTAATATTATTTTTGTTTACCTCTTTCAATTAAATTTGCTAATATTTAATCTTTTGAAGATAATTTTTATCAGTATTATTGCATGTTTTAATAATTTAAAAATAAAGAAACAATGAAAAATCTGGCCATTGAAGTGGATTTCAATCTCTTATAGTTATATTTTGTAATATTTATAACATTTAAAATGTAATTCTAATACTTAATATTGCATGTTTTAGTAAATTTATTGCAAAATATATAAAGAATAATCTTACAAATCTTATTTAAATCATATATTGTATTGTGTTCATCCGAGAATTATGTTGTAAGTGCGCGCGCGGTAGTACACTCCTGTGAAACCACCTCCCCCCTCGGGGGGGGGGAATGTACTGTAATTTTTTTAAAAGTATTTTCTCTGTTCTTAGGTTCTATACATTGCATTTATTAATTTTATTTTGAAAAATGCAGTGAATTTATTTTTCCGCGCATCAAAGGGTTAAAACCTGACAAGATTGATGTCAAATGTTGAAATTTTTTTATTTCATCCCCTAATTCATCCCCACTAATAGCATTTGTTTGTTGCTCAGTTATTTTATCTATTAATTAAATTTTAATTTAATTAACATGTGCTTTCTTAACTATTAAACACTATACTTCCCTGCAGTTAAAAATTTAAATCCTTTAAAGGAAGTAGCTCTATACCTACTGTCAAAATTACATTTACCTAATATTGAATTTGCAAAAATTTAATATTAGGTAAGTAGGGTCTATATACCCCAAACCGAAAAACCTGTCAAGGGGTCTATGAGGCAAAAGAGTTTGAGAACCTCTGGTCTAGATCTATTGATATTAAATGTAATTACATTACATAATTTGTGTTTATACTTCGTTTTTGTAGCCACTTTTGTTGAGAAATATATTTCATTTAAACACAATGTTCTGAATGGTAATAAAGTGTTTATAGCTGTATGAGAAATCCTATGCATTTTGCATGAATTTGCAACCTAAAATTTAGAAGCTGTTCTTTGCTTAATTTTAGATTTTAACTTTGAATCTGTTGATAAGTTGTTTCCTCTCCTTCATTATAAGTTTTTTTTTTCAACAAATGCTAAAAGGTACATTTTCCATTAGAAAACTATTTAGTTTTGCAAGACATTGTGCTAACTAATGAGTATTAAATTATCTCTTGGAACACGAGATAGTAAACAATAGAATATTCATAATCTAGTAGGAAGTATATATATAAAGATAAAACATTTTAATATTCTTTTATTATAATTAAAGTTTTAAAGTGTTTCAAAATAAAGTTATTATATATAAGTAAAATTTTTTCAGTTTTAATGAATAGGATGAGCTTTAGACACTTGTAAGTACCCAAATTTTATAGAGAACGTGAATCCATTTCCCATACATATTTATTTCTTGATTTTTTTTTTATTGTGACTCGTGGAACCCCTGGGTATGCTTTGTGAAACCCTAGGGTTCTGTGAAATACAATTTGAAGATCACTGTTCTAGATCGGGTGGCCAACCTGCTGCATGTTTGCCACAGTGTAGCATGGGAAAACTTATTGAAAAATTACAAAAATTTACAGAAAGTGTTAAATAACAATTTTTTTTTTTATAATCATATTTAAATGTGTTAGTCTAAGACAAAAAGATTCAAAATTTATTTTAAATACACTGAATTAATTGAATCACAATAGAAAATTATGTTGAGAATATTTAAAAAAAACAAAATTTTTAACTCGGAGAAGATTTTATTAGTGCTAAGCAAGATTTTTTCTCCTCTTCAGTCAAAGGAAGTGTCAAAAATGAGATCATGCTCTAAAACTTGCAATTCAACAGCATTGTAATATATCAATAAAAATATTAAGTAGCGTGAGGCTGCAGAGAATTGAATTATTAATTTTACATATATAGCTATTGCAATATTTATATGTATATAAAAGTTGTTATTATTAAAAACAAATTTTAAAGACTTCAGAAATTTTAATAGGAGAAGACTGCAAGCTTGCTTCTCTCTTGGATGGATCACATTCTAGTCTACCTTAAAATTCACCTTCTCAGGGAGTGGTTCTTTTTTAACTTCTCTGGAATTCCACTCTAGATTTGACTTCCACATGCTGTGCAGATATTTTATGTTTGTGGCTAATGGCTGTAAGTGTGATGTGAGATAAAAAGACTTCTGAAGGTTTTTGGCTATTTACAATTTCTGTAATGCCAAGAAGGAGAATTCTGCAATATTTTAGAACAGTTGTTGATAGTGCGAGAACTAGTTCTATCTGCACAAAGAAGCTGCTTTATAAAGCTATGGGAGTGAGAACATTAGAGCATCTTTGATTAATCAGAGTGCTAGATTTGGAACAAGAAGATTCACAGTGTAACATCACATTTTTTTCCCCCGCTCTCTTGTCTCGGTTGATTTTAAACCGTTTAAAAAAGACATTAAGCTTTTTTTAAAAAAAATTATTATTATATTTCAGTGTTGAACATAGTTGTTTTAGGATATTGCAGTACGTGATTTTAAAATTGTCTGGGAAGAAGAATTCTTGTTTATGCGTCAAATACTTCCAAGTCTGTTTGTTTGATATGTGGAATTTATGTATCACTGCCAAAAAAGTTTAACCTGGGCCAGCATTTTAAAACTACATATTGATCTCTACAACAAATATCCTGTTTGATCAAATTTGTGAATGGAATTTATCAATTAAAAAAAAATTCTTTAGCCACCCAACAGACTTTGTTCCAGAAGAGAAATGATAAAATGGAAGAGTATGGTTACGGCTTCTTATGAACTTTCTTTACTGTTAGCCTGCAAGAAAAAACCCTATCCTGACGGAGAAGAAATAATAAAAAATAGCCTTTTCTATTCAGCCAAAATGTTGATGTAAATGTCAAAAATATGATAGATAAAATAGCTTTGTCTAGAAATACCATCATAACAGGCTGGCATTGGCCAGATGTTGGCATGCAAATTGTCCCTGGAATTGCAAATACTTTTCACACACACATTAGCCCTTTCTTGACAGGTGTACCATATATTTACCAGTCTCAAACCTCCTTTTCGGGCAGTAGGCAACTTTCTTTGCGGGACCACCAGTTCTGTAGATCAGTACAAACCACGATTCGCTGGTGCATCACCAGTGAATCAATGGTAACAGGTCAGTGACATTTGAGGTGGATGCATATGTGGCACAACCGTCTCCAAAACGTTTTCCATTAATCAGAACATCGTCGCAAAAAGGTTAACTTTGGATGAAATCTAGGACATCACAGACAGTGTGCAGTTAAGGCTATATGTGTGATACATAAATGATAATTTTGATATTGTTGAAGAACTCCTTGATTTACACCAACTAGTTTTAACTATAGATGAAGACATTTTTAAAGAACTTAAAAATGTGATTGAAGTTAACAAAATAGAGAGAACAAAATTTAATAGTGTTTGTATAGATGGAGCACCTTGCATGTTTGGCAGGATAAACGTTTTAGTTACATTGCTTGGAAGTTGTTTGGGAAGAATTAAGTATCTTTGTATTATCCATCAAGAAGCTCTTAATGCCAAGAACTTAATCTTGTCTTTTGTTGTTAACCGTGTGGCATGTTGCATCAACAAAATATAAGCTCTGAATGAGCAAAGATTTTGTGCACTTTTTGCCAAAGAAACAGAAGAAAATAGTGAGTTACTCCATTGTAGTATGCACTGACTTTCCAATGGAAGTTTACTCATGAGATTTTGGAATTTAAGGGAATAAGTTTTAAAATATCTGAAAGAAAACACAATGAACTCTGCCATGTAAAAGCTTGCTATTCTGGAATGAGGATTGGTTGTAGGATTTAGTTTTTGAACATTTAAATAATTTTAAGATTTTACAGGGAAAATATTGTATTTTTCTTACCCTATAATTGGTCATGTATCTTTTGTGAAAATTTTGCTTCTTTTTTTTTGGATTTTGGAGGGAAAAATAACACATTTTCCATTAATGCAGGAATTATCTACAAAAGTTATACTCCAAACTATGATAGATTTAAAAATTTACTATCCATTTCACAAGATTCTTTCAGTGCTAGGTTTGAGAATTTTAATGATAATAAAATGATGAACTTCTCACAATCCTTTTTAGATTTCTCTACAAGATGTTAATTGTTACCCATGTTACCTACCAGATGTCTAAATAAAGATTATTGATATACTGTGCCATACTACTTTGAAAAGCAAATTTAAGGAAATTATTTCAACTGCAAGTAATCCAAATTATATTGAATTTTGGAAATTAGTGCCATAAAGCAATTTTCCAAATTTATATGACTTGATTGTCGGATATTGTTGTAGGCTAGGATCAACATATATGTTTGTGAACAAATGTTTTTTTGTTATGCACGTAACAATAAAATCAAAATATTGCTCAAAATTAACTTATATACACCTAATTTTGTTATCTCTTTGTTAGCAGCTCTTAAAGAACTAAAATCCTATTATAGATAACTTGTTTAAAAAAAAGCTACAAATTCAAAAGCCACATTAAGCAAGTACAGACTAGCTTTTTTAGTTGAAAAAGTTGGAAGCAGCATGCATAATTTTTGTTTTCAGATAGTGGCATTCTTCCCAAAAAGGTAAGCCACCCTTGTTCTAGATCATCATGTGATATTCTTTGTTCAGATTTATGGCTAATATTATTTACTTCATTGATTTTATATCTGAGTATTATAACTATTGAAAAGGAATTTGCATCTTTGCTTTCTTTTTCATTAGGTAATTCTTGAAAAATATGTGGAATGTCTGATAATTTTACAATGTTTAAAACTGGTTTCAAATGCCAGGAATTTTTTTTTTTTTTTTTTAGCAAAAGCATCTTGATTTTGCTGAAAATCCTGAAATTTATTTTAAAACTCTTTGGATAGTTCAGTTGTAATTTGAAATCATTATATGGGTCTCTGAAGAAACATCAATACCATTATGTTTACTTTTTGTAATGGTTGAAAAACTGGGCAATATTTGTTTTTGTATTTTGTCATTTTTTCTTTCAAAGCAAAAATTGTGCTTGCCATCTGTGGAATTATTTTATCTTCATCCTGTAAAGACTTACTTTCTCTGTGATGTTACACAGAAAAGATAAAACATACTACCAACCATCATTTTCAGTTCAATGTAAACTTTGTTGTTTTGTTCTAAAAACTTTTATTATTATTATTATTATTTTTTTTTTTAAAAAAAGAATTTTTAAAATGCTTTTTCTGCTAAGTCAACACATCTATGCATGAGAAAGAGCACTTATATTGACTCATCATCTCCTCCTAAAAAAAAGACTTGAATTTTTAGTGGTTTGACTCTTGTTCTTGGTTATAATTTACTATACCTGTAACAGTTTTCGTGACAGTTTCTGTTTCAGGATTAGCAATATGCACAACCAAGTTTTCTTGATGAATAATAGAGAAATATGCAATTTTTGTCAAATTATGTTTGTTTCAGCAGGGTAATAAATCCCTTTTTTGATTCAGTCTATGGAGGAAAATCTTTGGTACACACAAAAACTTTTTTTTTATCCGTATTATTTTACTTTAAAAAAGTGCACATAATTTTGAGAAAATCTATATCTCTGGTTTGGCTCTTCATTGTATGAAATTTCAAAAAAAATCTTTAGTCCAGTATAATATCGAATAAAAACAAACATTGTGATGTTGCTGAAATATTTGTGCTAAAGTTAAAGCCAAGCCAAAAAAAACTTTCAATTTTTTTTGTTTTCAGTAATGTTATCACAAATATGCTTTATGATATCTTCAATGTGTGTTGTAACACATCTGAAGTTGAAATTTTTTTTTATAGAAACTGAGAGGAATTGAAGATGATAGAGTTGTGTGAGATGATTGTTAGATTAGAATCTGTTAGTTGGAATTTTTTAATTCTGAAATTATTTGAATTTTGTCTCTGAATTTATCAAATGGTACATTAGACACATTTACAAAGTTCTTTACGATTTCTGTTTTAATAAAATGGTTTCATATATATACCAACAATATAATAAACCTGGTATTATACTTTTGTTACTGCTACATTTTTTGACATTATTGCTGACATAACATTTTGTTACAGTTGTAAAGACTCTTCAAAAGCCAATTTATTGCTTGTGAGAGATCCTTGAGAAAATTTGTGTTTAGTGGTAAAATGATGAGCAATAATATGTATTTTTTTAAATATAAATTTGCATGACAGATCTAACAAATTGCTCTGTTTTTACACTACAAAATAGTCAGTTTTCCAGTTGTCAACAATCTATTTTTTTGTCAGATATTTTCCACTTGGAAGACACTTTTAATTTGAAAGACACATGAGGGATAGTTTAAAGTTGCAATTTCATGCTTGAAAGGGCCTTACGTCAAATTTGTTATCAATAACCATAAATCTTCAAATACACTCATGGACAAAAAGATTAGCGCTCCAAGAATTAATTGCGAGATTGTAACGAAACTTGGCATAAAGGTACATGTCGGGGAGATATGCAAATGATTAGAAATGCAGCATGATTGCGCATTATGTATAGCTGGTAAGGGAGTTTAACATCGTTCTCCGTGGAGTGTAAAACAGGTAACCAAAGCTTGTTTGAGTGTGCTGAATCGTTTACAAATGAAGAACTGAGGTAGACATGCCATTATGCCGTTTTTGAAGACAGTATGAGTGCAGTTTGAGAGGGGGAGAATCATAGGCATGATGGAAGCTGGGTGGTCAGCTAGGTGAGTAGCTTGTCAATTAGGCCGCTCCGATTGTGTTATGAGGAGGTTTTGGCACTAGTGGATCCGAGAGATGTCATTTAAACGAAGACCAGGCTCAGGACGCCCTCGACACACCAGTTGTCGAGAAGACCACCACATCATAAGAAATGCATGCGAACAGCCAACTGCTTCATCGGCCATCATCCAGGCATAGGTAGCACCTTCACTGGGGTATGTCTTCCCTAAGGTCACCCTGTGTCTTCTCGAACCATTCGAAGGCGCCTGGCTGAAGGACATTTGGGATTGCGGCACCCATTACATGTGCTGCCCTTGACTCCCACCCATCAACGCCTCCGTTTGGAGTGGTGCCACGCACGAGGAAACTAGACTGCAACGGAATGGAACCAGGTCACTTTTAGCAACGAATCTAGATTCATTCTCAGCATTGATGACAATCCTGTTTGTGTGTAGAGACTCTGTGGTGAATGCCTCAATCCTGCCTTTGCTTTACAGCAACACACTGCTCCCACAGCTGGTGTGATGGTATGGGGTGCTATTGCTTACAATACACAGTCACCCCGAGTATTGATCCATGGCACCATGATAGCCCAGCGGTATGGCCATGACATCCTGCAACCACATGTGTTGCCACTCGTGCAACGGCTCCCAGGAGCCATTTTTCAACAAGACTATGCTCGTCCTCACACAGCAAGGGTGTCACAAGACTGTTTCCGCACTGTTATTACCCTTCCTTGGCCTGCCCGATCCCCAGATTTGTCTCCAATCGAGCATATCTGGGATCATTTGGGACGGCGAATTGGGCATCCCATGAGTTTGAATGAACTTGAGGTAAGGTTACAGCAAATATGGAACGAAATGTCTCGTCGCACAGAACTTGTATGCTTTATTGCCCGATCGTATTGCTTTGTGCATTCGCGCTAGAGGGGATTCAACAGGGTATTAAATCCTCTGTTCTTTTGCCTTTTTCTCTGAAATAAATGATCCTTTATCTTTGATTTTTTAATCATTTACTTATATCAAAATAGTCATTATGCATGTAAAATTTCATTTAATTTTGATGACTCCATCATGGTGCGCTAATTTTTTTGTCCATGAGTGAAGATGAAAATATCTCACTCCTTATGACATCAATAGCAAAGCAAACTCATAAATTTTCCTGCCTAGTTATCAATACATTTTTCTTAAATTATTGAATGTCTTAGTGCAGTGGGCAACCTTGGTGGGCTGCAGGTTAAGTATGGCTGATTTACATTATAAAAGTTATCTCATCTTTTTTGTATTAATATATTAAACTTATGCCAATGATGTAAGATAAAATTGTTTGTTTTTAAAGTGAACCATATAAATGTAATTTCATTGATTCTGAATTTGACACATGCTCACAGATTTATAAAGCACATTTAGGGAATTACAAAATAAATAATGTAGGATGGTTTGCCTCCGCCTTGAGTCCTATCTGGACAAAAAAAAAAAAGATAGCAAATGAAAAAGTTAAGTTTGATTCCATCCAAAAGATAATTACTTTAAGTTTTTTTACATAATAAAAAAATTTATTGAAATTCTCCAAAGGTTGCTGTTGGCATAAAATTATATAGAAATACATCTTTTCCTTTATATATATATTTTTTTACTGATATTAATAACTTACTTCGAATGTCTCTTTCTTTCAGGTCATAACAGGTGGCAAAACAAAATATCTCATCAATGGGGTGAGTGCCAACAACAATCGTGTACATGATCTATTTCAATCTGTCCAGTTAAATGTAAACAATCCTCACTTTCTTATCATGCAAGGTCGTATCACTAAAGTGTTGAATATGAAGCCACTTGAGGTAAGTTTAAATGTTTAATTAAACTTTATATGAATCTCAAAGCTTATCTTTGATTATTCACAAGCTTCTTTCTCCTTTTTATGTGAATTTTAATACAGTTAAATTTCCATATTTTACTTATTTATTGCAGTTAGTAGCACACCTTTTTTTTCTTGTGCTTTTTATTCCTTTTTTGCAATAATAAAAAATTATTTCTCCAAACTTAAAAGAATTATTACGTAATAAGTTAGGCTTCTAAATTTCATATCCAAATATTTATTTGTGGAAAAATTAATTTAAAATTTGTTTTAGATACTGCTGCAAATCTTATTTTCATGATTCACTTCCATTAGATTAAAACCACTTTTTGTATATGAATAATTTTATGGGACTTGAATGAAAAGTTGTATCATATTCATTTCTAGATCCTCTCTATGATTGAGGAAGCTGCTGGAACAAGAATGTATGAAGAGAAAAAGGAAACTGCTTTGAGAAACTTGGAAAAGAAAGACTCCAAGCTTCGTGAGATAAATGCTGTAATTATTTTTTAAATCACTTTTTATGAAATTAGAATTTTTATTTGTTTTGCTTCATTTTTCATGCTTAGGAAATTTCAGTAGCCATAGTAGTTGTGTGATCACTGTTGCAAGCTCATGGCCGGCTAACTTCAGTTAAGTCATGGTACAGTTAAAGACTCGTATAAGGGATTTGAAGTATGTTAAATCTGTCAGTACTCATTTCTTATGATGTGATGTAGAAGTTTAACCCCTTCCAGGTTCATTTTATTTCGGAATTATGGGTAAAAAAATGTCAATTTTTTTTATACTTGTTTTCATACATACATAGCTTTTTAAACATAATAGCATCTTATCTTAAATCTACAGCTGAAAACACTGTATAGTGCTACCATCTAGTAACCAGAAAAGTAAACAAAAGCATTCGAAACCATAAAAAGCACATGTGAAATGATTCGGTAAAGACTGATTGCACAGTGGAAAATTTCAGTGCCCAAGCTACACTTGGGATGAGCTAGGATGGTACATTTCACCTGCCCGAGTTCAGCTCGGGAAAAACCGGGAAGGGGTTAAGAGAGAGGAGTGTCATCTCAAATCTCTTATTCACATGACTGTGGTTCAAAATTCCACTGTTAATAGCCCTTTTGTTGCTTCTAAATGTGACATTTATAAATCAATCAATCTAAATAACTTTCTCAGCTCGTATATTGAGCAAACAAAATTAAATACAAATTTATATAAAGAAATAAAATCAATTAAATTCCCCCAAAAATTATCTCATTACGAATGCATTTTTTAAAACAAATAATTTCTCATAAACTGTGCTTAGATTTTAAGTTTTATTAACTTTTACTTGTAAGTATGTGAATTATGGAATTTAAAAAATTGATGCCTTATTGTTAAAAGAACATCTTGAATGTTTCATGTAATGTTTTTTGTTCAATACATTTTGGAACTTTTTATTTCAATTGATAGTTAGGTAATTGTATTATGTCAAAGTTTTTAGATGTTTGCATTCTGTGTCCTAAAATGACTGAGTGAAATTTTTTATTTATATTTTAATAGTTCACATTCTAAATTACAATCAGCTGCCAGACAACATTAAGATTCCTGCAAATTTATAATTTTTTATTATTGATCTTCTTATCAACAGTATTTGAAAATGATATGTATGTGTACAATTATGTGTATGATTTGTCTTATTTTTAAATTTCACAATTTTTAAATTTTTCAATAAAATTAAAAGATTTAAAGATAAATTATTATTTTAATAAAACAAAGTGTACTGTTCATGTTAGTTTTTCTTTTTTCAATTTTAATCCTTTTTTTTCTGTACATTCTGTTAAACACACACACACACACACACACACACACACACAAAAACCTTTTGAAAAAGGGATTGTTTTCTTTGAAATTCAACACTTGTAAAGTACATTAGATAGTGAATCGAAGATTTTACTATAAGACCCATTAGTGACTAGAAAGCAATTGTGCATTGAATGCAAAAATAAGTAATTTTACAGGCCACATCATATCATCAACATAATATTGAGTTGTTGACATTGCATACAGGGTGACTAAAAGTGACTTGCTGTCATAATAGACATCCTTCCTCACATGAATCTGATGATCATCTATTCAAAGACTGAAGCAGGACTCATCACTGATCTGATCAATATGTGATGCCATTCTGCTGGTTGGTATGACGATTGGTTATGGCAGTATTCTAAGCAACTTCTGATATTGTGGGGTTAAAATACTTATCTAAAGAGTTACTATGAGCGTAACTCTGTCACAGCCAATAGATGGTAGAAAGTACTATAGATGATATGGGAGAGTCTGTTGCACACTGGATTGTAGATAATGATACAGTTAAAGCAGTTTGGTTTTTTCACAAAATCATCGTTACTTCACATTTGTGCTCCTTGGCTTTCATGAAATTTCTATTGATGAGCTCCTTGCAACAACTGTTGTTGTCAATACTCTTGCACAGCCATATCAACACAGTACAAGTTGTACCCTATTGTTCAGTATGACAGCCCACTTCATGCATTTTGACTTGATAAACAATCTTCAAATTGTTACTTGTTCTACATGATACTGGTTTAGCAGTTAAATATGCCATATAATTGTGTGAAAATTTGAGATTGTGGATTTTTTCAGAGTTTTTTTTTGTGTGTATTTTATTAAATATGTTCTACACCACATTGTTATACATTTAATAATAATTTAAAGACCTTTTTCATAGATGCTTGAGGAGCACATAAATCCACAGCTTGAAAAACTGAAGGAAGACAGAAAAGAATATACAAAATATACCAAAGTTGTCAGGGAGTATGAACATTTGTATAAAATTTATATTGCTTGGGATTATTGTCAAACAGAGGTAAAAATCAATTTTAATTTGCATGCTTTCTTTTTAAAATTTTGATATTTTCATCTTTGTTATTTTTTAATTTCAAGTGAACATAAAATTAGTAAAAAGAAATGATACTTTTAATACTTATTTATTCTCCTCATTTCAACTTTATCATTGGTGTGTTTCTTGGCATATTTTTAAAATGTTCACATGACAATAGACTGAGTTAACTTGCTTTTAGTGCTTAAAATCACAGGAATTTAAATGCTTTGTATGTGTAATTTTGTTGGTCAGTGTTTTTATTCTTTTTTTCTTTTGTGGTAAATTCTGGTCATAATATGATTGTTGTGAGATGATGGAATTTATTGCTGATAAAAAAGAAAGAGCTGGATTATAGCAGAAATATTTTTTCAACTAACAATTCCTGAAAAAGTTTTTTATCCTTTTTGTAAAATATTTGTTATAATTTTTTTTAACATACATGAATCTGTAATGAAATTAAGTTGTAATATCTAGAAGGTATTATTTTGCCAAGTAGTTGGTGACCTTTCTTGAAAGTGTGGATATTTTAAAGTTTACTTAAAAACAAAAGGTTATTTTTGCAATTTATCTCTCGATAATTCAGTCATTCATTAAATAAGAAATTAGAATTAAAATTTGTGTATTTCTTAGGAATTAGTGAAAAAGTCCGGAGTAGAAAAAGAAACAATCAAAAATAATTATGAGGACCAAAAAAAATTAATTGCTGACTTGAAAAAACAACTTGTGGAAGCTGATGTAAGAATTCAAGAAATTGAGAAAAAAATAGATGAGGTAGGACTCTCTTGGGAGTTGGTTTTCCTTTACTTTTTTTTTATTCCATTCCATTCCATTCCTTTTTTTTTTTTTGAAATTTTATGCAATCAAATAAAAGAAGAAAATATATTTTAAATGAGAAATTAAGAATTATTTGCAATTACATTTCATAAAAACAAATAATATATTTAAGTGTTAAATATAAATAATTTTTTACATTTTATTTTATTTTTTGTTTGTTTGTGTTAAAGTTATATATATCTGCTAGTTATGTTAAGTAATACTTTTTATTACTTAATTACTTGGTAGTCATTCTATCACAGTATCTTCTGTGGATCTCAAGTAAATTGATCCATGCAATTTAATATTCAGTCAGAAAAAGTGATTTTTTTAAATTGAGTGATTAGGATACAAAGTAAAATAGGCTACTATATTCCCTTTGAAAAGTTGTTTTTAGCTTCTTTCTATTTCTGTTTATCTATAAATTTTATGATGCTTTTTGTAAAGAAGCCATGAAAGAAAAAAAAAAAAAAAAAGAAAAATCTTTTAACATGTTGAAAACTTTTCCCATTCTGTAAAATTATGCATTGAAATGTATGAGAAATGCTTACAAAATTTTTCAAAATTCCTCAAAAAATGAAATTAGGAAGTGTACATAAAACGTGGCATTGTTAAATGTAGAATTTCCAAACATTTATTAAATATTGTAATTTATATTTGACCCCACAAATTCTTAGAATTTTTGTTGAGAGAGAAATTTTATTTTTACTGTACAATGTTTGTTAAAATAAAGTATCTGGAATAATTATATAAAGTGAATAATTTTTAAAAAATATTTAAGAATATAATACATAAATTTTAGCTTTTCTCATAAAAAAAAAAAAAAAATGAAAAGGTGTCAAATTTAAGGGATATTAAGAAAAATGTATTTAATTTATTTATTAAATGCTTGGCCATTGATTGTCAGGTCATTAGGCAACAAGCTCTCCAATATTTCTTCACAATACTGTCCAAACTCTTTAAGTGCAGAGCACAGGTTTAGATGAGAAGTGTCCATGACTTGTCCAGAAGCACATGAAAAACAAAAAGGGGAGTCAGTCAGATTAGAATGAAACAAATGAGCACAAAGGCAGTCATGCCATCATTAATCTAAACTCAGCCACAGCAGCAGCATGAGGAGAGTTCGAGACACAGTTAGGTTTTATTAGCACCCTCCATGATTTATTTTTGGCAGTAGCATCTCGAAAGCATTTTTTATAAATCCTATTAAGTTCAAGCTTTGCTAAGTGAAGAGGCAGGTCTCTAGAGTAAATGGAGAATATCTGTGCCTGTTTTTGCGTGGCCGCAGTAGCCGAGTGGTATAGGTATCGGACTGTGGCTTGCCTTGTCATGAGTTCAAGCCCAATACCACTAAAGACCCGCCGTGTAGGCCAGCGATGCACGTTAAATCTGTTGAGAGCTGAAACGTCCTCCCGTTGGTGTGGTAGTTAGGAGAGGGGGTGCCAGCTCGGGTGTCATTCACGTCACTTGACCATGGTTCAAAATTACGTGGTCCGTCGCCAAAAGCCCTCGTGTAGCTGAACAGTGCAATGTTAATAATCAATCAATCAGTGCTTGTTTTTGCTAAGAAGTCCGCCATTTCATTTCTCCAAAGGCCGCAATGGGAAGGCACCCACTGGAAGACAACCTTTGTCGGAATTCTGTTCAGCATCCCTGCAATTCGGGAACATTGTCTTGGTTACTTGCCTAGGTCTGAAGGGCAGAACTTGAACCTGATAAAATTACAGCCTTATCAGGAGTGGAGAGATGGGCAGAAAGCTAATGAAGGGCCAAATGAATGGCCTTGATTTCATTGTCATAATATGAGAGCCGACATGTAAGTAAAAGGAAAAAAGATCTCAGAAAACTCCAGCGCCAGTGCCCTGGCTGAAGTCGAAAAGGGAACCATCTGTGTAGATATGAAGCCACTCATCAGGGGGATAGTAGGTATTAATGGTTTCCAAAGTGATGGCAGGAAGAGCAGTTGGGCAAAGGTCATTTTTCCTCACGTTCAAAGTCAAATCTAATCTGATATCGAGAACCATTAACTCCAGCGGATTTATGTAAGATAATAGTTCATAGTCCTTGTCATGAATAGCCCAGAAAAAATGTATTTTATGTTTTAATGTTATTTCTAATCCTATGTTAAAAAATACCAAGTTTTAACTAGGTTTTTATTTTAAGTCTGTATAGATAAATTAATTTTTTTAAAAAACTTTTTTTAACAATTTTTTTGTGATTTTCAAAAAGCAAATCTTTCAGAATTGTGAAACATGTCTTTTCTCAAGTACGAAAATGGAAACACATTGAAAAATATGCATAGTTTCTTATTCTCCAAATATTTTTACATAAATTTTTTGAATAATATTTATAAAGTCTATTTTATTGGTATATATAGTTAAATTGATAAAAATAAGGATAATAAAAATAATATAAGCATAAAATATACAATAATAATAATAATTACACAAAAACAAGCTAGACATATAAACAGATTCACATACCAAAATATTTTTCGTAGCTATATGATTATGAATTAGCATTAAAAACATGTGATATAAAATCATCTAATACAAATTTATAACAAACTAATAAACTGAAATAAATCTTTTTTACTTTCATCGTACTCTATTTTATTGCATAGTATTTATATGTATATTAATTGAATGAGGGGGGGGGGTAGGAGATAACAATGTCACTTTCATAAAATCAAGCAAACGGTGATTTTGAACTTTAATATATTTTATGTATTTCAAGAAATATTTCTTTTCTGTAACCCCAAGCTGAATAAGGTCACCTGAGCCTTTCATCCCTTCAATGGGTCGATAAATGAGTACCAAGCTGGCTTGGGAAATAAACACTGGGGATTTTGCATCAGACTGACCTACTTACCTTAACATCTGCTAAGGCACTTCAGAATCCAAGGTCATGAAAACTGAGATGGGCATAATAGGCATTGGCCCTCATGAAATGTTGCACCACAGAGTTTAGTTTTCTTTTCTACAGTTTGTATTCGGTCTTGTAACCTCTTGTTATTTAATTATAAATAAAACCCATTTAATAGATCCCCTCTAATATATTCACAATGTATCTGAATTATACTTGCTGTTCATTTTAGTAATAAATCAAACTTAATTTGTCTGGGCTATTTATAAATACTTTTTAATTAAAATAATATAAAAATTACAATATATATGTGGAATATATGTAGTTCAAATAAATCCCTTCAAATATATGCAGTTCTTTCTCAGCATAATTTTAAATAAAACCTTTCCAGAAATCCTCTAAACCAATATAAGAAGACAACATTTCTTGTTCACAACCCACCAAATGAAACGTAAATTGCCATTCATTAATGAAATGGAGAAATTTCATGTATTCTGCTATAAGGAGTTTTATGTGTTTTCTTTCCTTTTTTTTTAAATTTTGAAATGCTAACTTTTTAAACTACTTGTAAAAAAAAATGAAAACAATTTTAAAGTATATGTATTTGAAAGTACATAAAAAAAGATACTAGTTTCCCGTTTTTACTATCAAATAACATCATTACATAATTTATGACATAAAAGCTTGTCGAGAGATTTACCTGTGTAGATAAACAAGTAAATTAAATAACTTGATTTGATTGATTTTAATTTTTAAAATTTTCAAACTAAGTAAATATGAGTACTTAAATCTCGTGACAAGCTTTTATATTATAAATTGTGTAATGATGTTATAAGTTGATAATAAAAAAAAGTTTTAAAAGAAAAGTTTATTTTATTCTTTTTAGCTCATTTAAATAAAAGCTTGTTTTTAAAAAAGTTTTTTATTTTTAATATTTCATCTGATTATTGATAGCTATTGTATCATTTTAATGCACATGATATGAATTTTCAGATTGTGAATCAATATTTAAAAATACTTGAAAAAAATCGAAAACTAATTAGAAAATATCCCCCCCATCTTTCAAATGTATTTTATTGGATGATATTAAATGGAATAACCTAAATTTTAGTTTAAAAGTAAGAAACATAATACGAATGGGCTTTTCACAATAGTGTGTTGATGGTGGCCTTATGAAGCTTTCTCCATATAATTGCATTTTTTTTGGTTGGTTCATTAAAATTTAGTTAATCTCATTTTTTTCTCTTGAATTTAATTTAATTAAAAAGATGTGGTTAATATAATTTTGTTTTATATGCATCCAAATTTAATGTACGTTTTTTTGTTTTATTTTTAATGAATATCTGTATTTTCACATATTTTTGTAATGCATTTCAATCTTTTTTTATTACTTAAACTATTTATTACTATTATGTGCATAGATGTGTTAAATTTGATGTGGTTTTTTTTTTGCTTAATGAATTAGCATTTTCTGTTATGCAACCATAAAATGTAGTCTTTGCCATAAAATTTATCATAATGCAATGATAAAAGTAACTGTGGGGTAAAATTTTTTAGAATGAATTTTCTTTTGAGACTGTATATATAATCACAAAAATTGTTAAAAGCAATGGAAAAAGAACACAGGTAATTTTAAAAAAAATGTAATTAAATGTCTAAAGTTGTTGAATCTAAATGAAACAATTCTTGATCAGATTCTGAAAATATTTGAATTTTATTCCCCCTAAATGCTGTGAGAACTGTTGCTTTTAAATTCTTACATATTATGAAAGTGTGAAGAAAAATGGGCTAATTCAGATGTAAGTTTCATCTGATTGTGGTTGAAAGCAGATAGTCTTTTTATTCAATAATATTTGTTTTATTTACTTTTTAGCACTAACTGTTATAAAAAATAAGCAAGCAGATTAAAATTGAATAATATGCTATATTGAATAATATGTTTTATTAAAAACTCATTTTTTTCTCCACAAAAAATATTTTAGGATTGTGGAAATAAATTAAAAGAAATTGAAACTGAGTTGAAATCTAAGCAAGTGACAGAAGCAAAATTTGATACACAACTAAAGAATCTGAAAGATGCAGTAAATGAAGAAAGGAAAAAACAAGCTGATCTGATAAAGAACTTAAAAGAAGTATGTTTTCTTTTCCATAATATATTTCTCTTGTAAACATATGTTATTGAATTTATTTTCATATGATTTGAAACTGCTGCTTGTAGAAAAGAATTTGTGCAATTTATGGCTAATGTAGATAAAAATTGAAAGAAGGGAAGAACATTAAAAAAATGTGTTATTTAACATCTATTTTTGTATCAAATTTTTAATTAAGTTTTGATAATTTTTATTTTATTTTCATTTTATAATTTTGAAATTTTCATTAGAACCTGCATTAATGTTTATCTTTAAATGTTAACTTGTTCTGCTTTTTAATTTTCAATATATTATATTACATTCAGTAAAATGTCTATTTTAAAATGCTTTTACTGATTATTTTATTTCTGATTATGTAATCCTTAATTAAAAAACTTTAGTTTTTTGTACTTGATCTTTTTAAACTTTAGTAACAAATGCTTTTCCGTATGTTCTGGCATATAAAGTGCACTTATGACAAAAAACGAAATTGAAATTGGCAGGTGCATACTGTGCATTGTATATAATACTGATAGCCATAAAAGTAAAAAGAAGATGCACATTTAAAACACTTTACATATTGGGGGGGGGGGAAACCTATGAACTTTCATTGTTGAATAAAATAAAAAGTTTGCTATTAATCTTGTTATATCTTCAGACACATCAAATTTTGTTACTTCTTTACTGTTACTGTTATCCCCATCAATAAATAATCATCTTTCGTTTCCATCTAGATCTTTGATTACCGACTTTTAAATGTCTTTTGAATTATGTCAAGTTTAATTTCGTTCTATTCTTTCTTATTCACTCACTATTTCTAGATTGGCAGATGCATTTGATTTTTTTTTTGTTTTGTTTTTTTGTAAATGCTTTTTGGCTTTCTAATATCCATATACTTTCTAACATCCCTTTTAGTTCTAAAAGTATATTATTGCTCAAAGGTCTGGCGTAATACTTTGAATAAAGGACTTCGAAAGAAAATAGCTTTGCACATGTACATTTCAGAGTTTTTTGTTAAAAAAAAATCTGCTTGTTATACAACGAATATACATAAAAATTAAAAATACTGTTTGAAAGTATAGGTGTGCGTAATATGCTGTTATATATGGTAAATCGTTTGCCATGATACACGAAAAGTATTACATCTTCTATGTAATTAATCGTAACTACACCATGACATAATCAAAAGAGAATATTATGAGTATTATTTATTAAAGCAAAGAATAAAATCTGTACTTATATATATGTGTGTGTGTGAATGGTGTACGTAGTAGGTTTTGAACTCTCATTAATCATTAAAAGATCTTCAAGCATGTTGAATGTTTTCGTATTTTCCAACTTATGACAAGTGAGTAAAAATATAGACCCCATAAAATAATCGTGTATGCCACAATATTTGTATATTTAGTATAAAATGAAATTTATGTAATTAGTTGTGTTTTTTTTCATTCTGCTGAATTCTCTTTTGGATGAAAATAGACCTAATTTATTTGTGTTGTTTCATTCTATTTTACATTCTTTTTGACTAATGCCCATTATACTAAGATATTTAATTTCAATTTTTTGTTGTTTTGAAGGAAAAAGCATCCTTGGCTCAAAAAGAGAAAGAATTGTCTAATTCCTTGAAGAAGCTAGAAAATTTACAGACAATTCGAGACAAAGACAATGATGCTGTAGTTACTGCAGAAAATCATTTTCATGCTGTAAATGCTGGTTTAGGTGATGATGGTGAAGAAGCCAGTCTTGCTGCCCAGCTTATAGGTTAGTATATTTTGCAGTAAAAGTATTAAAAATAAAGTTTATTAATTCACTTTGTTTATTTGTGGATTTTTTATTATAATTCATTCAGTTTTTATACGTAAAAGTTAATTTCTGTGTTTCAAAAAAGTACTTAAGTTTTTATCATTGGTAAAATTCATAGTTTTTGCAAAGAATTGATATTAAAATAATAATATATGTATATATTTTGAAGATTTATATAAACATTTAATATCATACACTAATTGTAATTTATTATGAAATTAGTTTTATTTTGTTTAAAGTATTTGCTTTTTTTAAAATAAAATAATTTTTTAGCTGCCGGGAAAGATAAAAAAGCTGCGGAAACTGAAGCCAAATCACTTGAAATGTCTATAAAACATACACAAGTAGAATTGGCTAAGAAGGAAGCTGAAAACAAGAAAGTAGACAAAAGCTATTCCCAAGATCAAGCTCTCTATCAGAAGTTAGAAAGTGAAGTTAAAAGGCTTAAAGTTAGTTTGCTGCATTATTATAGCTTGCTATTTTTAATTCCATTTTAGGCACATTCAAATTTAATTATTTTTTTTTTTTTGATTTTGTGAATATAATTGTTGTAAAATATGAATTAATCATTATTTAATTATTACATGATTTAACTATTTAAAAATTATATTATTAAAATGTTTGAAATTATATTTTTTATTTTGAATATGAGTGCTGTATATTTTCTTTTGTTCTCTTTCTATGTATCATGTAATTTTTTAGGCTGACATTAATAAATTAAACTATCAAGAAGGCCAGTATGAAGGTCTTTTAGCCAAAGAAAAGAAACTAAATAGGGAACTCAGCACTTACCAAGAGGAATTAGAATCAATTTTTGCAAGGTATTTGCTTTTTTGAATATTGAAAATACCATAATATTACTAAATGACCTATAAATCTGTTTTCAACAGTCAAGCACACTTGAAATAAAGTTAAAAAAAAAAAAAAAATTTGAAAATTTATGAAAAAATATTCTTCCGATTGTCATTGATTCATTCTCCAAATACATAGCATAATAACCTTAAAGTTGACAATTCTTAGCAAAATAACACACACACTTACATATATAGGCTTACCATATGTCTGGGATTAGTCCTGACAATCCTGGTTTTATTAGTGCTGTCCAAAGTTGTAAAAATGTTTGGATTTTGAAAATTTTATGACATGTGATGATTTGTTTAAATTTAGACAAATATGTTCAACATTTCATTTTTAAACATTTTCTTACGGCTTCATATATTTATTAATGTAATTCTAAAATTGGAAGCTAATTCAACAACAGCATCTGAAGCACTTCGGACATATTCTGAATAAATTTGTCATTTGTCAACCATCAAATTTGTAATATCTTCTGCCAAAGAATTGCTATATATTGTAAAATAATATAATGATATTTAGAAACAAAAATTCTAAGGTGTGGGTAATATTTTAATTCTAGTATCCAGTACTTAGAGTTGATAAAGTGTAAGTTTTCAATGGTTAAAAGTATGAACTGAAATTGGTTTGATTCCGAAAAGAATACACTAATTTATGAAATTATGAAAGATTCTGTATATACTGATGACCTATTTGTTGAACGTAAATTGTTGTACTAGGTAACTTAAAACCAAATGGTAGGTTGTTGTTCAAGTTCTAAAAAAAGTAACAGTATATCTGAAGAGATGTAAAGAGAAAATTTTAATATATTTGAAAAGGCTGATATTTCATGTTGCAATATTTTTAAAATGGTTGCAATGTCTTAGGGGTATCTGCCCCAGTTGAAAGAATTTTTTCAATTATGGGAAGCATTTGGTCTGCAGAAAGAAATAGACCAGGGGTCGGCAAACTTTTAGCTGCAGTGTGCGAAACCAATCTACCCATATGATTCAGGGTGCCACACAGGACATTTTTGAAACAATTCGATTCCTGCGATAATGCATGCAGAGTTGGAGAATAGAGGTCGGTAATATAGATTTACAATTTTATTGTATATTAATTTTGCATATCATTTAAATATATTTCTTAACATAAGAATAAATAGCATAAAATGTAATTTTCTTCCACAAAATTAAAAAAGAAAATGTACATATATTATGCATTTTTGAACATATTTATTAAAATTCGTAATATACAACATAAACTATAAGTGTTTCCCTTCATTATAGTTAAATAAAATAAGTTGAGACTCTCTTTCAATTTGATACGATTCTGAGCATTCAGTTAAACAATTTCTTTGCAGATACGAAATATTTTTCATGTAAGGAAAGATTTTTTACTTAGATATGTAGAACCAAAGGTGGAAATCAGGGTACATGTAATTTTCTCTCTTCAAACATTTAAATCTCACTAGCAATGATATAATTTACAAAACAGCTGTAAATTTATTTTTAGAGTTTATCTTTCAGATCTTTTTGTAATTCTGTAACTGTCCATAATTCTGACGCTGATTGTCTAATATGGTCTGTTACAAATTTATCAACTTCCAACCACTCAATAATTGACAAATTTGTAGAGTAGAGCAGAGTACCACTGAGAATTGTATCACGTACCACAAGTTGCCAACCCCTGGAATAGACTTTTAGTATCTATTGTTAAACATGTGCTAAATGTTAAAATTGATTTAGAACTTTCTTATCAGAAATTTATGATGTAATTAAAGCAATTTATTTCTGAAAAAGTTGTGTCTAGTGAAAAATACAGCTGAATAATGTTTTCAGTACATAGTTAAGTCTGTTAAGTAATTTCAGAAGTGGATCCTAGGTTAGAGCCCTCAAACTATGGTTAGTCTATATATATTGAGGCCATATTGCAGTTAGGTAAGAATTACTGAACAAGTGGGCACTCATTTAAAAAAGAAAATTATTTAAAATGTTTAGATACAGTGTCTCTCATCAGGTTTGACCCTCATTAAAAAAAGTTTTCTTGCTATTTGAATTTAAAAAAAAAAAAATTAATTCATGTAATATGATAAACATGTACTCACCAATTAATAACTAAATACACTATTATGTTCACCTATTTTGAATCCTGTTTTAGCTTTTGACAAAATCAATCTCATGATGCCAAATAGAAAATATTTTTAAATAAAGAAAAAAAGATTTTTTTTTTTGGATTTATTTAAAATAATATTTACTTATGAGTTTATTCACTTGTGCTATATACAAAACCCTTGCATTGAGTTTATTACAATAAAATACTGAAATCTATTAACAGTTGCCCTTTCAACAGCTAAAGGATAATTTACAATTAAAAATAGTTTTTTTTAAAATAAATTAGTCCCCGATTTTTATTTAATTTTGTATTTCTTGACTATTAATAATTTAAAATACATTGTTCATTTTTTATTTAAAAAAATTATCTCACTACTGAAATTTATTGCTAAAATTTTTTTTTTGTTTCATTTATGATTTTTATTTTTTTTCAGGTTTCCACAGTTGTCTTTTGATTATGTAGATCCCGTTAAAAATTTCGATCGCAGAAAAGTTCGAGGTCCTGTTTGTATGCAGATGGAAATTAAAGATTCAAAAGAGGCTCTTGCATTAGATGTTGCAGCTTCAGGAAAAGTACTTAATCTAATTTCATATAGGCTTGTTCTTTTTTTTATGCAAATTTTATTAGGAGGAAAAATTTTAAAAATGTCTGATTTTTATATTTTTAGAAATTTAAGAGAAAAAGTACTTTAGCTGAAATTTATATAACTGTTTTAAAATAGCACATTAATTAATAACTGAAATAAATTTTTGATTTTTTTTTTCTTCAGAAATATGAGAAGTAAGATTTTATTTATATAAATTAGTTTTTGCAACAATATTCCATTTTTGTTCCATTTTATCTTTTATAATTAATTTGATGAAAAAATAAAAGTCAAATTAAACAACATATTATAATAATTTATGATAAATTTGCTGTTTCTTTTGTGTAATGTAGAAAGGACAACTCATTGCTTATTTAACTCTATTACAAAAATTTCTTGCATTTCAATACATATTTATTTAATTTTTATTTTTAGCTTTATAATGTTATTGTAAATGATGAAGATACAGGTAAGCTGCTTTTGGATAAAGGTCATTTGAAAAGAAGGTGCACTATAATTCCATTGAATAAAATTCGAGGAACAGTTATTGAAAATAAACTGGTTCAGGAAGCGGAGAATATAGTAAGTGCAATTTTCAGTCAGTTTGAATATTACTATATTTTTTTAATTTTAGAAACAATGTTTATGAAAAACTATCTTTTATTTGAATTAAGGGTCATGCTTAGTGTGAGGAGAAATAAAATTAAAAAATAAATAATGCCAAAAATATCTTTTTAAGGAGTATGTATGTAACTTAAAATATAATAATTGCATGATTTTTTTATTTTTCCTAGAGGTTTATATAGTTTCTTCTATCAATTGTATTTTCTTAGCAAATGAAAAATGTTAAAGAATACATATATTATATAATTTAGAAACTACTGAACTTTTACTTATAGTATAGTTTTTGTTATATTCTTTTTGATAAAAAATAAATCACTAAGACTGCAAACTTCTTTGATTGGCAGTGGTTTATTAAATTTGTGAGTTTCAATTCTGAAACCATCAAAAATCCATTGTATAAAATAAATGGGTTATTGCATTTAATGAACCCAATCTCAAATTACTTATGTGATATGACAGGAAAATAAAAGAATGTCATGCCAGCTTATTTGTCATTCCCTTTTCTTAATAATTATTGAAAATAATGTGATTTTTTATGAATAGCCATTGTGTAACTAATGTACGTTTAATTTAAACTAAATCATTGCTTGAAAATGTAGTTCATATATGCTCTGCTGTTAAGTGAATATTCATGCTGTATAAAAATAGTCGTAGATTGAACCATTATTAATGAGAAGTGTCTTTATATGTTCTTTTATTCTTGATCATCATTTTGTTATTAAATAATAATAAACATGGAAAATTGTATGTATTATTTTTAGTTTATATCTCATTCTTGTGCATTATTCATAGAAATTCTTTATGTAATAGGTTGGTAAGAATAATGTGGCTCTTGCATTATCTCGTATTAACTTTGAGAAAGATCTGACTCCTGCTATGGAATATGTCTTCGGAAATGTATTTATTTGCCCTTCAATGACATCTGCCAAAGCCGTCACATTTTCTAATGTCAAAAAGCGCAGTGTTACATTAGATGGAGAAGTGTTTGATCCTGCAGGAACTTTATCTGGAGGTATTTTTGTTTTTTCTGCTGCATTTTAACCATTATGTTCTTAGTTTTAAAAAATTCTTTTCTTTAAAGTGATGGGAGTTTTTCTGAATTAATATGAATTTTGAATGCATGTTTTAAAAGAATTTATTTCCTGTTTTCATTGAATATAATTGTTTTAATTTTGCATTGCATCATACCTAGTAAATGCACACATTTAATTTTTCTTTATAAGTTAAGCAAATCTAATTGTAGGTCCAAAAAAAAAAAAAAAAAAAAATTTATATTTTTTATTTTATATAAAAATTATATTTATTTTTTTAAAAAAATAAATATATATATATATATATATATATATTATTCAAATGTAATTAAAAAAATTTCCTCATTAGTTATCCAGTAAAATGAAATTTTAGGAGAGGTGTAATTTTGCTTTTAACTTTTGAAACAATTGTTTTCTATTTCTATAACGTAAGTTTTTTTCCTCCATTAATTTGTTATTTATGGTTTAATTTTTTTAAGAGTTTGCTATCATATTTCTACTTGTAATAAACATATCTTATTTAAAACCTTGTTTAAATTTCTTTTAGGTTCCATGGGAAATAGGGGCAAACTATTGGCAGAAATTGCTCCATTGCCCAAGTTGAGGAGAACCGTTGATGAAAAACAGTTGGAGTTAAATAAGCTTCGTGTTGAAATTCAAAATGCCAGAAAGCTGAAGCAAAAGTAAGTATTAAAATAAAATCATGCCAGTTTAATTTAACACTGTTTAATTTTATTTTTAATGCTGCAGATTAATGCGAAAATGTCTCAATGTAAGTTATTTTGTAGCTTGCAACTTTTTCAAAGTTCATTATCATGTTACATTTCTTTGCTTTGCTATTACAACATAAACTTCTCACTTTTTTATTATAATAATTAATAAATGTATATCAATATTAAAAAATAATTTTATGCTTAGATCTTAAATTTTGATTGAGTGTCAAGATAGTTTGATTATTTGCTAAGTTTTCAATTATAAATTATTTAATCAAGTACTATCAAGGTTTTTATGAAAACATTTTTATTTTTGAAGTTATGGTCTCTTACATGGGTTTGCAAACTGTGGCTCTTTGCATAGGCAATTGTGGCCTTTCAGACTTCTGCCTGTGTTAAAAATAATTATTACTAAAATCATTGTTTCCCTTTTCTCTTTTTTCATAATTATCTATTGTAAAAATTTACCTGTGTTTACATGTACACGTAAGTATTTAACTGGCATTAGATAGTTTCTTTTGCATTACATTATTTTTAATGAACTAAATTTATTTACAATCAGTTAAAAATGTTAGAATTAGTTCTTAATCAATAAAAGTTCAATTCATTGATAAAAATGCTGCTCTGAGAAGACACTGCTTTAAATCATTTTCAGCAACATTTACTAATTTGATTCATGAATGCACAAGTGATACACTTAAACCCCGAACAGAAGTGACTATGTTTATGATATGTGACTCCGTTTTATTATATGTTTAAGGATTAATAAAGATAGTATTAAAATGACTTTTATATGCAAGAATAATCAAAGTCCATGAATAAAGCATTTATGGTAGTATTGATAAAGAAATTTTTCTTGGGAAGTTTGAAAGTTTAATTCCTAACGTTATGATATTTTGACAGTGGTGTTTCTTATATTGAGCCTCAGGAACAAAAATATCTTCCATAGTTTTTAGTACTTACAGAAATGTTATTTTGTGTAAAATTTTATTTAAGTATAAAAATGGAACATAACTGTCTTGGTTGCTGCTGCCACCAGAGCCCCCCCCCCTTCATGCACAAGCAAATGAATGTAAATGGATCTTTGATATTTTACTTGTTTTGTTTCATTTATAATTTAGCTCTTTGCTCTTGAAATTTTACTGATCCATGATCTGTTTTAATCATTTTATAAATGTGGAATAACTGTTTGAAAAATGAATTAACTAAATGCAAAAATAGAAAAGATAATATTTTTTAAATAGCATAGCATATGTTAAATCTATAAAAAAAATACCATAATAGCTCAAATATAATGTGATATTTTTCGACTAATCATTTCTTGTTAAAAAATTGACTCATGCTAAATTCAAGGTCTAGATAATGGAATATCCCTTTTATTAATTTACTTCTTGTTACTACCCTGATATTACATAATTTTGATTTTAGTTTCATTACTGCGAATGTAACCCGTGTTATACATACTGTGACATGAATGCTTATCTGGTTGAATTTTTTTTCAGTGCTTTTATGAAAACTGAATGGATTGCATTAAATTTGGGTTATTTTTTTCTAAATATCTCGAGGGAAAATTTCAGTGTCTGTGTTATATTCAGTGTTGTATTACATTCTGGTTAATACGGTATTTATTTTTATAAACATAAAACTTGAGAATTTTATTGGTATTGAGCATTTGTTTTAATGTAACATACACACTCAATATATATTAGGGTCAATGGGAAATTTATTTTTTCACCTTTTTTGATCACCATACCCTAGAAAAGGTGCTTTTAGATAAGTAAAAAGACAAGGGGAGAAAAGATATCTAATCAAGCAATTATTTTTTGCTTTTGCATGTTTTAAAAATAGAAAAGTTTTTCTTTTTGTCATTTTTTAATAATTATTTAATTTACCAATATGGTAATACTATTGCTCTAAATATGAAGTGTTTAGTATCAAGAGTGAGAAAAATTAAAATCTATAAATTCAAATTATTGTTTGTGCAAAAAGCTTGAAAAACACTTTTTTTTTGCAAGATTAAGATTTTGTAATTTTATTTGACTTTACATTTTCTATTTTTAATGAAGAAAACTTAATAAAGGGTAAATATACTTTACATTTCCAAATTTTAATGCTATATTTGGACCTTATTATAAGGCATAGTTCATTAAATTATCCAATGTTTTTATTCAATTAATGTACTTTAAAATCTGATTCTTGAGAAGATTTGAATATTAATTTGTTAAAAAGAACTATTCTAATGTTGTTTCATGCTTCAGCATCACAGTATTTTCAAAATGACACAGCATTTCACCACTGAGTGTGATGAGAAAGCTTTTGAAATCTATATCCGAGTCATCAATCACACTATAATCTTGGAAGAACAATTGACATGATTACCAATGTTTTCTTTAGGTTTTTTCTTATTTGCCACTGGTTTTTTTTATTGGTGTCAAATTGGAGGCTTTAATTGATTATCTTAGATATCAGACCTTCTATGTAATTTATTTTTTAGTATTGTTGTGTTCTGGTTTGTAGGTCTTCAGAATTTCACTTGAAGTTCTTTGATGAGTCTGGGCAAGGGCATCTTGATTGTTCAGGGTGCAACACTTTTTCCCCCAAAAGTGTCAAGTAAAAGTAAAGGAAACTGGCATTTATGTCTTGTTTTGACCATTATTTATCTTTCCATTTTGTACTTTCGTGCCACTGCCAATCAGCTTAGAATTGGCTTTTGCTTGTTATTTTATGTAGAATATATGTTGTGTACATATTATTTGGATTTACAAACCATTGAATATACTAACAGGCATGATATTTACATTATTTTACAGTTTTCTTCTCATGTCATTGTTGAATTATTTTTTTTTAGTTTTTCAGACCCATAGAATAATAAACTTATGTATTTCAACTTCAGTAATTTATATATAAATTAGGAATTTTTGATATAAGAAATTGCTATTTATATTTATATATTTGTTCTATCAAATCCTAATTATCTCACAAATATTAAAAATTTGACTAAAATCTTAACCCGAGTCTGCACACATTTTTTAGTAATATCTTATTATTGTTGTGCACCTAACTATTCATCAATTAAACCAGGATAACCTTATGCTTCTGCTTTTCATTTCCCAAAACATGAACAGCTTGTATAAATTAGAAAAAGAAAATTCCAAGGGAATTTAAAAGTACTAACATTAGTGCTCTGTGCACATTAAGCATTTTTTGAATCATTCATTGTGAGAAAGATATAATCATATGCAAGAATGGTACTTTTATAGTTATATTCAATTTATAATTTTAAAAATATCAACACTTATACTCACAGTTCAAAACTTGAAACTAATTAGTATGTTGTATCACTATTGATATATCCGGTTAATTCCCAGTGAACGGTACGCTCCTTGTCCGCCATCTTGTTTTTGGCGACTATTGGCGAAACGCGACTCCACGAAGCACACGCCAAGTATGTAGGTCGATGTATCTTCGTGCTAGATCTAGAAACTCAGCGTGAACTCTATGGAATCGTGCTCCGAAAATAGTCACCAAAAACAAGAAAATACAACAAAACAACAATAAATTTCAAATATTTTAGAAAGACAAAAAACACTTTCATAAAATCAACAAAGGCATAAACACTTACTTTTTAATTCTTCATCTTTGCTGCCAAGTATATCGTCATTCATATTTTCATTACAATTAGGACAAGTATAATTACTAGCGATCAATCCTACACTCATACAATATTTAACAACATCCAACTTACCTTTCTTTTCCAATTCAAAAAAAAATCTCAAATTCCCTCGGTCTTGTTCCGATCCAGACAAAGACGAAAAAGCCATTATACTTAAAATTTTAAAAACCAGAAATTAAAACCAAATAGAAATTACAAAAATTTAAATACTATAAAATTAAAAACAAATACTAATTAAGAAATTTAAGTACTATAAAATTAGAACAATTAAAATTTTTGAAATAAAATACCATTGAAGAGAATGCAGAACTTAACCACTCCACTGGTGAAAAACAGATTGAAATGTAGCAAGCTGCAAAACCGTTAAATTAACGGCAAAAAGTGTTGAAATTCAAACTTACCTCCTACAACTTTTAATATAATTGGATGAAACAAGAATTAGATCATCATGACATCACATCATTCATTGCGGAAGTTACACCAAAGAGGATCCGATAACACACAGGTTACCATCTTTTAATTGGAGAGAAAGGGTTAAGTTGACAAGGAGAAAATAAGTATCGCCCGAGAAATGGCGCCAAAAAAATCGCCAAAATAGCGTACCGTTCACTGGGATAGAGCCATATATCCTACGGAAAATTTTTTGTATATATTTTAGAATCTAGAATCTGTTTTTTCTATATACACTGCTGGCCACCGTAAATGCAACACCCTGAAGGAAGCATGCAAATAACATGAAATTTACAACATGCATTAGCGGAGGTAAGATATGCAAATGATTAGAATTTCATCTCAGACACATCACGCACGCCTGTGGCGCCACCTCAAAGTGCTATTTAAGGCTTAGAGATTTCGGCAATTGTGTTTTTCATGTGGTTTTTTTAAAAAACGATCAGTTATGTCTCGTAGAAAACAGCGATCAACTTTTGATCAAGTATCCGAGTTCGACAGAGAAAGGATAGATTGTACCGAGATTGTGGATTATCTTTCAAGGAAATTGGAGGTCGTGTTGATGAAACCAAACAACTATAATGCAGATATGTGACCGTTGGATGCAGGAGGGTACGACGGACCGACGAGGTCCATCTCATCCACTTCAGTGCACCACTTCACGTGAGGACAGGCAAATTGTGTGCATGACAGTGACGGATCGCTCAGAACCATCAGAACATCACGAACCATAGCACAGCACATTGAGTCTGTAACGCATCATTCAGTGTCTTCGCGTACCATTTGATGCAGTTTACAGCAGAGTGGTCTGTCCGCAAGACGTCCATTGCTTGGTCTACCCTTGACGCAGAACCACAGA